>JABCJV010000563.1:0-31183 GCA_013184325.1 Fusarium luffae | reverse complement strand
TCAATCCTTGCAAGGATTGACAAGGTGCACGCAGAGCCACGAATTATCGAACGTTTGTTTCTCGTTAATAAGATCTGATGTGATGTTTTGTCTACCTACCTGTTTCGGGCAATTGTGGCAGTGTTTTTGAGTAGCGAGCTAGACTGAGTTCCAGTCCGATGCAATTCGGCTTTGACCGCTCGCCTCAGGTAGAGAAACTCGCAAAAGATTATCCGAAGGATTTCTCTTTTGCTAGGGAGAGACCCGTATCATGTAGGTGCTTACGTCGTCGAAGGATTCGGGTATTGACCAAGCTAGTAGTAAAGTTTATGTTGTGAGGCATCGACAACCAGGGTGGGAGTCAGGGTGTCAGAAGAATCGACTACCAAAGACAGGAAAGACGGAATACTTTGGTCGCTTAATGCGGAATTAAACCATCGCTTAGACCACTTTATTTTGACGCCCCAAGCCTGTGAGGACAACTTTTCTGTTAACCAATTGGGATTCTAGGTAGACGCGGGAAAGATTGCCTTAGTCATAAGGCTATGCACGACGTCACAAATTGACCGGGGTAGCTTTTTCGTGAGCATCACATTCGACTGCAGACTGCAGTACACCTAAGCTCATCGAGTCAGTGCCAATTGCACGATATCAATCATGGCAAACGATAACCCTGTGGCTCCTGCCACTTCCAAGTCAATCTTTGGATATCTGAATGACTGGGGAAGTAAGTCAAGTCCTCTGACATGACCCTCAACTGAGTCTATACATCTTCAATACATCACACAGCTCACCATATGACTCAAACAAACGCAATACGAAGAGAAACAAAACATCAACTGACATTATCACAGCTGCATCACTCCCCCCATCTCTTCTAGCAACCCTCATAACCGCTCTTCACGCGCGGCCCCCATCCCTGCCCCTCTTCCTCTTCACCCCTCCGCTGCTTTTCTCATCCTACCTCAACCTCTCAGGCTACCCTACCGGCAGCGCTGGCCTCACGGCTGCCTGGTCAGGCCTGTACGCGCTTCTAGCCCTACGTCGTCGTCAGCCCTTCCGCGGCCGCTTCTCTGTTCGTGGTGTCGTGCGTGGCACCGCCATTGGTTTGGGCGCGGCTAACTGCGTTGCGGGAGGATGGGTCTACGCTAATGGCGATTTCGATAAGGATGCCGAGGCAAGGGTTGAGAGGAACCGCTGGGGTGGACGGGACTAAGGAAGCAAGTGTCAGGCGGTTTGACGTGTATGATATGGGTGTACGATATGGCTGATGCAGGCATGCATTAGAAACGTGGGACTGTTTAGGCTGATCGAAGAGTGCCGGCAGGCAGGGCGGGCAGACGGAGACATGTGTCATGATGATGGATTTGGAGTTTAGCTGTGAACAAAGCAGCATATTACAAGCCCTAGCAGGACAATGAGCAAAATGCCCAGGCAAACTTGCTAATACTACGTCTCTTTTCATCAGTGATATCCATTCCTAGTAGCAACAAAATTGCTTCCAAGCCTTGGCCCCATTATCGTCACAACGTTCAGCTCGTGAGATCGAAAACGCCTTGGAGGAAGGCTCACGAGAGAAACACACAACCCACGATGCCCTCAACGATGACTCCTCAGGACAGGTGCCGGGGGTGAGCTGACTATCAACACCAAGTAGTAGATCCGAGTTCCTACGGGCGTCAAGTCAGAATGTATCCGATAAGGAGAATAAGCCAGGCAGTGTTGATATAAGCAGAGGCAGCACTTTAATTTATTCCCGTACAACTTGTGGCTATCTATGTAACACAGATATACGAGCAATCAGCCTCAGACGATCCAGAATCCTTATTAATATCTCAAGGGATCACCTGAGTCAGCTTGCAGAGACCGGGCTGAGTGATTGTCTTCAACGTTAACATATCATCCGCAACATCGTACAACATAAGCACAAGGGAATAGCACGGCCACAGTCACTGATCTGAGATCATCAAGCATCATGTCATACTCTTGAACATATACACTTTTTTTTGTCTTGTGCTACTTAACCCAACGCCGGGTATCCAGGTATCATCAGCAGGAATCTATTAATACAGTGTAAAAACCGTGTATTCCATCCAACGCCGTTGCTCCCCCCTAACACGAGACCACGCAAGTTCTTCTTTTTTGTTCTTTCTTTCGAATCATTCCTTGATCGAAAGGGGGCTCTATTCTTTCAGGCCCCAAGTCTATCCTCTCCTCGCCGTTATACGGAGAGTAAAACGCCAGTCCGGAAGACATTCTCAGCCCTTGATTCGTCTCCGAAACCATTCTACGGCAATGCCGTTAAAATACATAGAAAAGTCGTGAAAGGAAAAAGAAACCTCGTTCGTCCGAGTTCGTCGGACATTTGAGCACCTTCTGGATTGCTCTTTGTTGCCGTTGATCTTAGAATTGAGGTGTTGATAAAAGTGTAAGGAAAATGGTTGGTGAACATGTCGTGCTTAGAAAGGTGTGTTTCGTAGCTATGTTTGATAAGATTTCTCATCAAGCACATGATCATAGTTGTGTCGGTGTGTCGTGATGGGTATCGCAAGGCTATCCCGATCAGAGAGGGTCGAGTCCCGTAGCTGTACCGAGTCTTGACCCGGACAGGAACCACAAGGTCAGGACGGCGGTTGAGAAGACGACGGCCCGAAAGAACGTGCGAGATTGGAGTCGATCGCATCGTGGGCACACATCTCGCTGCCCTAGTGTATTGGCAAGAACTAGACTTGAAACCTCGAAGCCCTCAAGATATGTGACATCGCACTCTCGAGCCTTGGGCTCAGCGTAGGTGTTGTACTCTGCGACAGCCCTTGCGGCGTCCCAGCCAGTGATCTTGCGAACGACACCAACGACACATCCTGTTCGGTGCTTGCCATGGTTGCAATGGATCAAGAGGGGATAATTTGACTTGTCGAGAACGACGTTGAGAATGCCCTTCATCGTGTCCAATGGGATAGCCTCCTTCTTGGTTCCCTTCATGTTGAAAACAACTTGTCGAATGCCCTCGCGAGTAATGAAAGTCTCGAGATCGTGGTCGAGATCATCCTTCTTGACGAGCGTGCTATACCTGATTAGCCTATAGTCACGGAATGTCAGGATAGGTTACTAACACAATAGTCTTGAGCCCCAAGCCCTTGATGTACTCGAAATCGTGGGACTTGGGGAAACTGCTTCGGTAGACACCTGGAATAACAACTCCGAAGTTGAAAGGTCGGCCATCTGTAGACATGGGTGGGGAGATGGATGAAGCTGTGGTCATGTCAGTAAAGGCTTCATGATGACTTCGGTTGGCATAGGACGTACAGCGTGAGTCGCTATCACTTGTGGATGTTGATAGAGAAGTCTCCATTGCGACAGCAGTGAAACTGGGTGTGCGACTCATGGTTGAAAGCGCCTCCTCCATTTCTTGCTTGACTTCGTCCTTGGAAGTGCTACGAGATCCGTGTCTTGATCGAAATTGTGTCCCGTTGGGTGTTGTGTGGCCTTCTGTGATGTGTGTGGGTTCGTCCACAAAAGCTCGGGAATTCCGTTTCGAAGCCATGCTATTGATCATCATTTTGACGATCTTGAAGAGTATGATGACTTGAGGTTCGTTGTGGTAAGCGCGGTGCGTAGAGGTCGAAGTGGTGAAAGTTGAGTAGTAGTAGATGTACTAGGCGTAGAGGTCGGAGGTAGCCGATGTGTGAGAGAAGATTGATGTGAGGGTATCGTGGAGCGAGTTGAGTCTTAAAAAAGGCAAATAGACTTTTTCTTGGTCGAAGATAGAATTAGAATTGCAGGTTGAAGATGCAAACCCTGAATTCGGAAGCTCGCGTAGGCAACTCGGCTACAAGGTTTTGGAACTCATGTTGGCGACAGTGAGAGGTAGTTGAAGAAGTACTTCATTCAAGGTCCGCTCTGACCCAAGTATGTCTCAGCTTCAAGGTAGAAGCGTGGGGGGTGAGGCAGGTTTCCAATAGGTTTTTGACAGGAAGCTCGGTCAAGAAGAAGGGACAAGTAGGAAGCGGGAGCGGAAGCGGGAGGATGTGATAAATGGGAAGAATGAATGGGGCGAGAGAGAGACAAAAAAAGATGGTGGAGGATGATGGGATGGATGTTGGTGAGAGACAAGGCAAGGCTGTCTTGAAGCAAGACAGCGACAAGGGTCCACCGAGATGCAGTAATAGTAAAGTCCCGACAGCGATGGATGGGGGGAGCAGGGATTGACAGTACGGTTCAAGTAGACGAATGGATACTGAACTGTATTGTATTATGCAGGCTCTCTCTGTTGGTCTGACCTGGTGACTGAACTGATCTGACCTGACCTGACCTAGAGCAAGGATATCGACTGCGTGGTGGTGGTTGGAAGGGGAAGAAAAATCTGGTGGTGATGGTTGATGGCTTAAGTAAAAGAGCAAGAGCAGTGAGTGAGTGACTCGGCCAACATGGGGGCGACAGAATAAAGGGTCGTGTCGAGGTTCACTGAACTGGGACGATGACGGTATCTGTGATTGGCTTACAAGGGGCAAAGTATTGCCTCTAGACTGTTCTGGGGTTAGAAGAGGTGTGTCGGGGGAGATTTGTGGTGCCCCGCGACGCGGACGGGGGACCTTTTTTCACCTTTTCTGTCCTGAACCAGTGAACCGAACCATCTAAACTCCACTGAAGCGAAGCGAAAAGGCCGCTCGGGGCGGAGATACAGAGGTAGGAAGAATGGAACTCTGCTGACTGTGCTGTATTAACAATCTCCGAATATTGTATCTTGTATCTATTCTCTCACGAGTCCAGTCTGATGTCCGTTTCTGCTACAGTAAAGTCGATCTTGAGTTGTCATGTCTAACCTGACCCCATGTTACATTGCGCAATGCTCCAAGGGTCTGGTCTTCCCCATTATGCACTGTCGTACTGCGCATCCATCATATTGGATATCAATCTCCATGGACTTTTTGCACACGTTTTGCATTCAAGGATGGCCCATCTCCCCGCGTTACGAAACTCTATCCAGGTGTCTCGATGTCATTGCACGGTAGTTTTAATGCTTAATCAATATCCAGCAGAGTTTATCCATTGCATTACCTGCCCTGCCCCTCTTTCAGCACGAGTCGAGTCAACCTAGACGACGCGCCGTGGGAAGTTAAGATGGAGGGGATGGGATGGGATGGGATGGGATGGAGAGTTGACGAGGCGACGTGGTCGGCCAAGGTACCTAGTTCACATCCACGAGATGCTCATCGCGATGCAATGCAATGTAATGCAGTCTGTATGTAGTAGGTATTCACATGCTCACAAAAATCCATTTCAACATTGGATCAGTAAACGAATCGCAAATAGGCTGTTTACAGTTGAACTTGGCCTAGAACAGCACGCAAGAGTCTCGAAGCCTACAGAGAGGTACCGACGCTAGAGACTGCTGCAGCTGGAAGCCCTCGAGCCACATGGTTGGCCCCAAGCCACATACAATTTTACCCTCTCTTTGTCCGACTATGACGGAGGATGGCAGGTCCGTGCAAGGTTATCCCCTGGTCCAGGTTCATGATTATTCAGAGCGTCAGTCAAGGTCGAGGTATGACAGCATAAGCATATTCCAGCAACTTCATCTTACCTTAATCTTGTGTTCTACGTAACACATAGATAGCATCATATTTTGCCTTGACTCTACAGTACTCTCCGGATACTCGGATGAGATGTGCTTGCTTAGAGTTTCGTGCCTCAAAACAAGTGCAGTCTTCACCAAGGCACACTCGCTCTGTAGATCGGTTTCACGGAGCCCCGAGATTTCGATGGTGTGCTCTATGGGTACATGTACAGTATGGGTGAGTTGGAAACCAATAAGCGCCTTGATCCACAGGACCCTTTCTCCCCGAACAACACCAATCTTGGGAGCCGGAGTCGTTATGCCAACTAAACTAGGTTGGTGCGGTGATGATCTCGAGTGCAAACACATCAGCTATTGAGGGGTAAGTCAAACGCGGTGAAGGTCAATGTTCGGTCTAGTTTTAGTGATAGGATTGTTGGTTTGAAGATGATGCAAAATGGAAGCCCAAAACATGGTTGTTGGGTTTCGAGAAGATGAAGAGATGTGATGTCAGTTTTTGGAGGCGAAGAGAAGCCAAAGGTAACGCAAGCAGAGGCGCGGGTGAGACAAACACAGACACAGACACGCGGTTGCTGCCCTGCCCTGCCCTGTTGTCGATCTATCATGCTTTAGCCTTCGAGTCCCTCAACCGCCAGATCTTCAACTTTTCATGAAACGTTGTGAAACTGATATTCGGACATCAAAGTGAGCTGTGCTTCCCCACAGAGTGTAACCAATGATGCATACCTAGTTTACTGTCCATATTTTGTGTAGAGCAAAACTTGATCCTCCAATGGAGATAGTGGGCGGTTTATTCTGTCAGCCAGAGCCTGCACAAGTACACTCACCTCCAACATCCAGCCGCCACAGTGATCATCATCTTTCTTGGCGCATTCGGCACAGTCGGTCCACAGGGAATAAGTCCCTGAAAGTTGATGGTAGATCCATTCCGCATCATTGCTGCTTTGCCCTGGCATGACCACGCGGCAGTGGCCGAAGTTTTCGCATCCAAGTTTATTCCCATTTATACACGTAACATATTGAGGTTGATCAATTGACGTATTCTGTATTCTTCAAAAGTAAACGGCTTCATCACTAATAAATATGGTCAGATTGACTAAACCTATCTGGCTGCAAGTGGCGGAAGCTTGACGACCGAACCACCGACCGGCCGTAATTACGGCTGTCTCGGCCACTCATCCGGTCGGTCTTCTTTTTTGGTCTTTAAACCGGCGCAAAAAGACTTTGCTTCTCAAAGGTCGGCGTTTACCAAGATCCAACTCCGATGTGCGATGTGCTGTGGATACTGTATTACTGTACATTACAATTCATAGTCCCCTCCGCTATTAGTGATCATCACGGGATTCTCCAGTCCTGCGTTGTGCTGCGTTGGCACTTTCTCCAATCTTGGAATGGACGATCGACGTCATCGCCTTTGATGTTACAGTTGGTACTCAGATTGTCTCAGCCTCTCAACTTCCAGCCTCGACACCAGCCTCATCATTGATCTGCATTGCATGTCTTGTTGATCAATACCGTTACATTGTGTTGTTGCTATATCTGGAAACTTGTGAGACTGTCGTAGGAAGTGCATCGCCCGCTTACACACACGCGACATACCGTCTAGAGACATACTCTACCATCCAATTAACTTTCAGTTGTAACCTTAACTGACGGTCCGTGTAGTTTAAATTGTTTCGAATCTCGATATGCATTACAAAGAGAAAGAGCTCGCGTGTCAATTCCATCCAAAACTGACACCGGAACAAAAGAACAAAGCAGGCCTCAAAGCAAATTCCATGCGCTTAACACACCCTTAGACCTTACTTGGCCCAAGCACCGGGGAAATCAGAAATATTTTACGCGCATATGTCAAAGGAAAAGCGTGGGGAGCTGCAGGAACTCAAAACAGTCTCAGCTCCCTCACAGGCTCACACCGAGCATCCTCTCTCTCGGTCGCCTATTTTGGGAATCTACCGACACCGAAATTGTCTCGGATTTTGATGAGCACACGAGCAGAAATTGAGTCTGGAACGAGAAACTGGGATTGTCTTTGTCCCCCACGTGAAGACCTACGCTTTTTCGACACCGAAGGGGGGGATCCCTACATTTCCAATTTGGGACACCGAGAAAGCTCTCCCTCATCTCAGGGGAAATACAAGCTCTCCCCCAGCTGTGTTCAGCTCGGAATTTGTTCCCCGAGCCAATCAGATATTGACAATATGGTTCAAGCTTGGAAGCTTGGGTCAATTGTATCGATTTGATGAGACATTTGTTTCGTTCACGCTACGCGGCTCTTCAGCCTTGTTAACGGTAGCCTAACAGGTACAGACGGACACGAGCACAGCGTTGTGAGAGTTTTGACAAGGAGCTAATGGAAGCTGCCGCTGCACATGGGCATACAAAGTTAATTTCCTCTGAAATTTCTTTCCGCTGGTGGCTGTAGATATCGAGATCTGGACTCTCCTCGTTGCTGTTCTTTCCAAACCACCACCGCAGCATGTTTAACCGTAAAGAATGTGTGGATCTTGATTCAACCATCCAACGGCAAGTATTCTTCAAGCCGCGTGTGTTAGACTCGGCAGTTTTCTGCAGCACAGCGGGTTTGCCGGCGGCTATAATGAGCATCATACTATCGGAACGACAGGTTCTTTGACATCTGCATCACTATCATCAGATCATCTGCAAAGGTGTTGGCAACTTTTAAGCGATATCTTGGTTAAGACTGCAGATTTTAAAAGAAGAGATAAGCCTCTGATCTTGGAGTCTTGTGGCATCATGGTTGTGTGAAGGAATCACGAGATGGATCGTCAACCTTGATGTCGATTGAGTTACCCTAAACACGAACCTCAATTTGGTGTTTCTTCCACAACACACATTACAGTTACTTCAATTGATGATCTTTAGCTGAAGATATTTGCTTGTAGTCCTTGTCGTTACAATTGATTCCATTCACAGACTAAGTTCATGGTCATATCATCATCATCATGTGAATAATCTGCAGGATGTTGGCACTACTGCACCAAGACCCCACGACTCGGCCTGTTAAGCCGAAATTTGAAGCATTCTTGAGCTCTTTATCACATCAACTGAGCCATTTGTAACCATATTCCCTCACCATTAATAATCGACAACCAATGAGACTGTATATGCTCCCAGCACGATGACGTTGAAGAGAGTCGCAATCCCAACAACCCCGCTGAGGGGTTGATGAAGGGATTCAGCACTGCTATATCAAAGACGACTTCCTCTGACTGACCTTTGACTCTTCTTTCTTCAACAACTCAATTGCTCACGATCATCTGTATCTCAGCTACCTTTGTTTAACTCTCGAAACCTATACCTTTTGGTACGATGTGACAACGCATGAATAAGGAGCAATGGCTCTCGCAATTATTACCATGTATCAAGGTAACGTTTAAAGAACGCATCCGGGTGTTCAACTGTCTATGCTCTGTACCTCCCCTCTTGATCAACCTTAATCACACTCGTGATGAACGTGAATCTTGAGTACGGGCAGAGCAGGACAGTTGATCTGAGAAATACCGGCGAACTTGATCTGGATAATACCAGCGAAAGGACATGCTTCTTACCCTCCCCCTATCTTCCGGGTGACCGGAGAACTAACCATAGCAGTAAATCACTTGATCTTTCAACATGTCGACTGACAAGATCACTTTCCTTACCAACTGGTACCACTAACTTAGGCTTTAGCATGAGGATCTGTAGTTAACGATGTTTAGGCACGCTACGCCTTACCACGCGCCGCTGTACCTAGCTCAGGCGAAGGGATACTTTAAAGAGGAGGGAATCAAGGTTGCTCTCCTGGAGCCCAATGATCCTAGTGTAAGTGATCCTTTCCACAACCGTGAATCGAGGTAGAGATACTGACTTGTCTAGGATGTCACTGAGATCATCGGCACTGGAAAGGTCGACCTTGGCTTCAAGGCCATGATTCACACTCTCGCCGCCAAGGCTCGAAACTTCCCCGTCCAGTCCATCGGCAGTCTTCTCGATGAGCCCTTCACTGGCGTCGTCTACCTCAAAGACTCGGGCATCACCACCGACTTCCGCACCCTCAAGGGCAAGCGCATTGGCTACGTCGGCGAGTTTGGCAAGATCCAGATCGACGAACTCACCTCCCACTATGGCATGACTCCCGATGACTATACCGCTGTGCGCTGCGGTATGAACGTCTCCAAGGCCATCATCAAGGGTGAGATCGACGCCGGTATCGGTCTCGAGAATGTCCAGATGGTTGAACTCGAGGAATGGCTCGCTGGCCAGGGTCGTCCTAAGGATGACGTCCAGATGCTTCGCATCGACGAACTCGCTGAACTTGGATGCTGCTGCTTCTGTACAATCCTCTACATCGGTAACGAGACCTTCCTGACCGAGAACCCCGAAAAGGTTCGCTCTTTCATGCGCGCCGTCAAAAAGGCCACCGACTTCGTTCTCTCTGAGCCCGAGAAGGCCTGGGCTGAGTACGTCGACTTCAAACCCGTTATGGGCACCGAGTTGAACCGCAAGATCTTTGAGCGCAGCTTTGCCTACTTCAGCAAGGACCTCAAGAACGTGAAGCGTGACTGGGAGAAGGTTACCAAGTACGGAAAGCGTCTTGGTGTACTTGATGAGAGCTTTGAGCCCAACTACACTAACTCGTACCTTGAGTGGACTCTTTCTGGAGAGTCTAGTGATCCTACTGGCGATCAGAAGCGCATTGCTCAGTTGCAGAAGGATGTTGCTGCGTCTGGTGGCTTCCGCCGTCTTCAGGCTGAGGCTGCTCAGGCCAAGGCTTAAGAGCTTGGTGGTATCGCCCAGAGCAGTACACTACGACAAGTCTAGATAACCGACACGCTCATTACTATCTTGGAGGAAACTACAAGGACATTCGTTTAATCTAGTTACAAATCAACAAGTAAAGATTCACCTTGATTATTCCCCAGACTTTTGACTGATCCTCGACGGTGACTGGAATGCGGGTTAACACGCCCATCAACGAACACGTTTCCGGCCGAACCGGCACGGCAGAGCAGCTGCCAAGACGGACCCCGGGAACCGAGAAATTTATATTCAATAGTGCTTATGATTTGCCGTAATGTGCGTCTAGGGCGGAAAGTCTCATGTCTGAGGAGATTCGCATCCGCTTGCAGAATGAGCCGAAGTATAACGTTCCACTATCAGGCGACAGGGCGCCAAGTACCGAGGAACCGGAGATGATTTAATCGTTTTGGAATTGGAAAAGACATAGAAAGATACGGCGCATCACCAATCAACCAGGACGAGCATGTTGGTTTGGGAATCGTGATATTGAAGGCCTCGGCCTCCATGCAAGTGTACTATGCCCACATATGCACCAAAAAGAAATACACAATGATTTATGATAAGAAGACATCAAACCTTGAACTGAATTCCATATAGAATGTACCTCCTTATGGTGTAAACTCAAGAACATGGTCTGAGTCCGGAACAGTAAGGAAGTCTTCCGGTAGTTTTTCAGGAGGGGGAGCCTAATATCTCAAGTCAGCGTTATACTTTTCCCTCGGAGTCTCAAGCATGAAACTTACCTGGAGTGACTTTGCCCACTTTCTAATATCGTCGTAGTTCTTACAAGTGTGCTTGGTGTTGAAGTCTGGGAACGCATTGGGGTCCTTCTTGTCGTACCAGACTTGTCCTAGGACGCCAGTATCGACGTGACACATGAGGACCTGACGGATTGTGTCGAGGCAATGTGCTGTGATAATTAGTATCGAGACTCAATTGGTAGCGAGAGATGTTGTGACTTACTGACGTGTAGGCGGAAGACTTCGCCTTCATTTTCGAAGGCATGTCCACCCATGTGCTTGTAATGATCGTAATTAAAGTAGAGACTCTTGCGGACGAGATTCTACTCAAGTCAGCAAATACAGTCATCCTGTGGAGAGTTTATATATACCAGGCAATGAAGATGATGCATGCCCTCGACATTGACGATGAAACCACCACCATGTTTGGGACTGACTTGAACGTGGGCATCAGTGAGACCACTAGCAATTCCTTCTTCATAAGAGATAACACCAGGCCGGTCTGCAAATTATTAGTCAACTTAGATCAAGGCCTTGAGAGGTGTACACTTACAGTCGACGCCCAGAGACTCCCATGCCTTATCTACTTCCTTGGAGCCATTCTTGCGAAACTTGTTCTCTTCCATAAAGTTTCCGTCAAAATGTGTTTCTTGGTACTTGATCGCAATGTCTTTGAGAACAGGTGCTAATGGACAAATGTCAGATTCTATCCCGTACCTTGGGGATCTTGAGACTTACACCACTTTGTTGTATGCAAAGCACAGGTCTGATCGATCTCAAGATAAGCCATTGCGATCCATGCACCAGTGAGTGCTGAGATGATGATGATCATGAGGGACGACATGGTCCATACGAAACATCTACATGCTGAACAGCGGCGACGTCTTCGTGGAGGAACATATTGGTAAGGCTCTGAGTCTTCATCTGTGTCTTCTTGATCCTGCATAGGATTTAAGAAAGCAGATTCTTGCTCTGGTTTGGGAGACATAGTTGAGGTGTTGAAGATGGGGATAGACAAAAGACTCGAACACAAGTTGAATGAAGAAGATAAATGATTAGCCCAAAGGAAATTGTTAAAAGGAATCAATTAAGACCGGTATAGAAAATCTCGTATAAATTTAGAACGGGAAACTTTGAGGCCAAGACATTGAGCGGCTGACACTCATAGTGCCAACCCAATTCCTACTGCCGACTCAGCCGGGGCATACTCTCCAAGTGCTTGATGAGATATCGCAACAAGGCTAGCCAAGAGATATTCTGAACGAGGCGTTTTGATAGCTCTTACGACAGCTGCTGATCAAGTGGTCTAACCAACAAACACGATACAGACGAGGCGGGCACCAATCACTTGAAGACGATCTTACTTACATCGACATAGTGCACATCGTGATGGCGTCGCAGAAGAAGGCTGAGACCGCTTTTGACCGTGCCTCTTTCGTCTTGGATAAGACGTTACATCTACTAATGCAGGAAAAGGAACCTGACAAGTGCTTGTAGGAGTTATGAGTCTGACTCCCAGGGCAATGGCGACTGGGTTCTTTTAACTGAGGCAAGCGTAGAATTGAACCAACAGGATTGTTCAGCTGGAAGCCACAATGGCTTTCTTAGGGCTACTTTGATGAAGAAGATTTGTGGTGTTTTTGGCTCGAGAGCTAGGCTTGGGAATGGAATGCTGGGGCTGACATGTGTTTCTGGGTTAGTTAACTGATCCCAGGTCAGATCCCCCGCATCGGCAATTGATTATGACCTCATCTATCTAAATGGTTTGCATTTCTATACGAGAAGAGCCGTATATCCGTAGTATAGTCTCTGATGAAAGACGTCGTAGTCTTATTCCCATGTCGTCGAATACATCATCATTTTCGGAACATAGTCAGACTATCGATCTCATGCACGTCTGACACAGACAGATGAAAGTTTATTGTGCTATTTACATCTATGAAGAATGCCATAATAAAAGCCCGGTTTCCCCAACGTGCATTAGCCGCGCATGATCTTCGCCGACTAACAAGATGGTGGCTGATCCCGAAGAGGCAATCCGCTGGGCTTCAACTTTCACAAGGCCGTTCTAGAGCAGGCTTGCACGATCGCATAGACGGTATCTCTCATAGCCGGAGCTAGTTAGGTGAAGCTGAAGCTGTGATAAGGAAACTTTCTTAGCAAACTGCATAAAAGTAACATTATGGCGTGTCAGCCTCCAATGGACAGCCTTCTCAGATGGTGATCCCCTCCACTTGTTCGTATCTTCAGCCGTCTCAAGACTGACTTGACTTAACGATGAGCGTGATACGAGGTGGCCCTCTA
The DNA here is from genome assembly GCA_013184325.1 of Fusarium luffae. Classification (NCBI taxonomy): domain Eukaryota; kingdom Fungi; phylum Ascomycota; class Sordariomycetes; order Hypocreales; family Nectriaceae; genus Fusarium; species Fusarium luffae. The sequence goes on along the minus strand of JABCJV010000563.1, from coordinate 17,779 downwards.
CCTTAGGCTTCATAAGTATTAGCGGTAAGCCAACTTCTGAAGAAGTTACATGAGTGTGCCGCTTAAGCCGAGCCTGTCGTCTAAGCTGTTGGGGGCAAGCTTCAGCTTCGAGAGGTCGAGCTTCCCATGCGGAAGATGCTTCAGGGTGGCTTGTTCGGGAGAAGGAAGGTTCATCAAGATGATCATGAGGATGTGCTTGTACAGTAGCCCAGCGTCGATCGTCATCCATAAAGCTGGAGTTCCCGTCAAAGCTGAAGTTGCTCTTTACCAACCTTCTCTCACCATCTTTCAGCCTCGCAACTTGACACTCTCATACACGATTCATAGACTTTAGTCTCTTTGAAACATCAACATGAAGTTCTCCATTCTTTCTCTTGTCGCTCTTGCTGTGGGTGTTATCGCTGTCCCAGTCGCTGCTCCTGAACCTGTCCCGGAGCCCGCTTCATACTCGGGCTATGGTAAGTGGTAACTCGGAAATAATTCGAATACTTTACTGATACTCTGACAGGAAAATACCCCCCTAAATCGTACAGCGGCTATGGTATGCAATGCCACTCACACTAAGACTAAAGGTGTTAACTTGTATACAGGTAGCTACAACTACAAGAAGTACTCCAACTATGGGAAATACAATAAGCGTGATGAGGTAGTAGAGAAGCGAGAGGCCGAGCCTGAGCCTGAGCCGGCTAGCTACAGCGGCTATGGTGGGTAATGTTCATCACTGCCGAGTTCCCTATACTAAATATTTTCTAGGAAAATATCCCCCCAAGTCGTACAGCAACTATGGTATGTAATGTCATCTACCCTAAGACTAAGACTCAAGGTGTTAAACTGCATGCAGGTAGCTACAACTACAAGAAGTATGCTAGCTATGGAAAATACAACAAGCGTGATGAAGGAGTAGAGAAGCGAGAGGCCGCAGGCTATGGAACTTACGGTACGTATCTCCAATCTCACCATGAGAACTCTAGTTCTGATTGTTTTCGCAGGAAGCTACCCCAAGACATACTCCAACTACGGTTTGTCTCATGAGTCCCTACTCCAAACTTCAGTACTAACTAGACTCAAGGATCCTACCCCAAGACGTACAGCAACTACGGTTCGTGACACTCCTCTGCCAATCTTCTGTCCTTGACTAATGGTTCCTCAGGAAGCTACAACTATAAGAAGTACTCAAGCTACGGAACTTACAAGAGAACTGCTGAGTGGCTCAAGTCTCTCTTCTAATCTGGTATTGCTGGGGAAGAATGGTGTGGTTTGTTTTGCAGAAGAACGTTCTTATGAACTACTCACGATTCTCAACGAGAGACATGTTCGATGTTTACACAAGATTGAATTAATGGAGTGCTTTTGTTGTATGATGCTTTGGGGTTGCGATTTTAGATACATTCTTAGACTCTCCTTAATAATGTTACTAGATTTCTGCTCCATTTACACTTCCAAGCTCACATTCTGCTTCAACCATAACAGTTTAAGATTGGTAAGAATGTGCTAGATTCGTGATAATCTTGACTACATACACTCATAGCCCTCGAACGGGCATCTTCATGCCTCCAAACAAAACACCATGTATATCTACACGCTTAAAACAGCCAAGAAACAAAGGTCTTGTAGAACCATCCGCCACGGTTGGGGCCTGCAGCCTCGCGCTTAGCAGCCTGAGCAGCAAGGAACTCCTCCTCCTCACGGTCAATGACATCCTTGCCGGTGTAAAAGTCAGCCTCATGGGGCTTGACACCACGAGACTTGGTCCACATCTTGTGGCCAAAGATCAGGATCAGATACACGGGAATACCCAAGTAACCGGTGATGAAGGTCTTGTACTTCTCGCCGCCAAAGATCTTGCCGGTGTCTGCGTCGCGGACGAAGACGTCGTAGTTCTTGGTGAGGGCAATGAGGATGCACATGGCCAGAGCACCTACGGATCCCCACATGCCGAAGGGGGCGATGTAGGGGAACATGTCGTTGGACATACCCTGGGCCTTCTTGGCGCGGCACCACCAGATGTGTGTTGTGAGGATGGAGATCCAGGACATGAGACCGAAGATGGTAGTAAGGTTGACGAAGTAGCCAAAGACCTTTGTCGAGTCATCCGCAACGTTCATGAAGGCGAGAAGACAGAAAGAAGCAGACATGGCAAGGGCGTAGATAGGAACACCGTGCTTGTCGGTCTTCTTGAAGATAGCAGGAGCGGAGCCATCGGAAGCAAGACCGTAGAGTGTACGACTGGCGATGTACAAATCCGAGTTGGAAGCCGAGAAAACGAAGACGCAAATACAAGCGTTGATGATGTGAGGAAGGATCTCAACACCAGCGACATCGGCAGCGACGACAAAGGGAGAAGCAGAAGCACCGGTCTTGGCCTTGTTGGCAAAGGCGAGCTTCTCAGAGTCGTAGGGAACGATCATGCCGACGAGAAGGACGGAAAGACAGTAGAAGAAGAGGATTCGGTAAAAGGTCAACTTGATAGCGCGGGGGATGGTCTTGCGAGGGTTCTGGGCCTCTGCGACTGTTACACCGACGAGTTCGGTTCCGAGGTAGGCGAAGGTAGCGTTGACCATGCAGGACCAGAAGCCGAGGAATCGTCCAGCGTCGCCAGTCATGATATAAGGCTTGAAGGCACTGCTTTTTGTCAGTAAAGGATCACCATGTAGAGGATTGGTAGGCGTACCCAGGGTTGCTCCAGTATCGGAAACCCTTTCGGTCATGGTCTGGACCACCACCAAGTGCGAGACACAGGGAGAACAAAATTATGCCGATGATGGTGATGACTTTGAATGAAGAAAGCCAAAATTCGAGTTCACCGAAGAACCGAATACCAAAGTAGTTGATAACGCAGATGACGACTAGGAAGATGGCGATAAAGACACCTGGATTGACGGTATCTCGATCGACCCAGTATTGGATGACCAGCGCAGCAGCAGTGAGCTGGTTGGGCGTAACAATAATGTACTTGAACCAATATCTGCAATTGTCAGCTTATCTTCCTAATCAGCAGATTTCGGGTACTTACGTCCATCCAAGCGCAAAACCGAGCGAAGGATCGCAGAATCTTGAAGCGTAACCAGTAAAACCAGCGGACATGGGCAACCAAGCGGCCATCTCACCGAGAGCCGCCATGACAAGAAACACCACAAAACCAACAAGCGTATAACAGATGAAGACAGAGCCAGGTCCAGCTTGCGCAAGAGCTTTACCCGTACCGACGATGAGACCAGTTCCGATAGCACCACCGATGGCAATCATAGTGATGTGTCGGGCTTTGAGACCACGGTGCAGGGATGTTTCGGCGCTGGTCTCGATACCGCGGATGTGACGATCTTCGCCAATGGCTACATCTTTGCTCGGAGGAGCGGCGACATCGTAGCCCAAATCCGTCTTTTCGACGTCGTTGCGCGACATCTTGTTTGTTTGTTCTCTGACTTATAAAAAGGGTGGAGAGCCAAGATGCCAAGTGATTACTGTAGATACCAAGCTTTTGGAGGAGCCGATAGCCAAGAGACTTGGCGAGATTGACGGGTCTGGGTAGGGACGAACAGTAAAGATGTCGATCCAATATTCGACCCGCACTGAATCAACGTTGCACAAACAACACAAGACAGAGAAGAAGAGACAGAAGGAGGGGGGGATGTGATGGTAGTTAAATACCAACAGACATTTAGTGATCTCTCTCCGTCTCCCTCTAATCGGGGACTGACTTATCAGAGTGTCAAAATGCCAAGACAAAACTACAATAACTCACCAAAAGATACAAACAAGACCAAGCTCAAATTGGAAGTCATGTTCTGCTCTGATGGAACCCTACACGGGGCGGGCGTCCAGACGAAGATCAATCACGTAAAAGGGTTGGTACTAACTTGTGCTTGAGCCTTGGATGCTCACCACCAACAGTCTCACTCCGTCAGTCAGCTATCTATGTCTGCATGTGGCGAGAACAGTCTCTATTTTGCCTCGCCGCTTAGATGCATCGCACTGTAATTCTTTGCAGCTGTAGTGTTCAAGATCCAGAAACAATTTGTATTTCTCTTCTCATATCTATCGGGCACAGGGCAGATTTCCAGGCTTTCTTCTTGTCTGTCTCATCTCTATGGTGACACCAGTCCAACCCACAATCAGAAAAGATCATCCAGGCTTATAACGCCGAGGTTGATTTGAATGAGAGAGTAAAAAGAAAATTAGGCTACTTTCTAGAAAAACGCAGAGATAAGCTTTTCCCCCGGCGGTTCACCCCGGCCCATAGAATATAGCCCCGAAGAACTCCTCCAATGTAATGATTTGGGGTTACGTATTCTAGATGCTTATTTCTCATCTCATTGCAGGTATCGTACAGGATCCACCGCTATCAAGGAAAATAGACCACTCCTTATCAGGAAGGTGGCTATATCTCTTGGTGTCGTGTGTGACATGAACCTCTGAGATACTATCCCTGGTATCTGTAGTGTTTATCTCTCTCTGCGGGGAAACCTCCAGCAAATCATTTTGGCCTGCAAGGATTACCTTGCCTTGATTGTAAGGAACCTTTGGTGGACACACTCCTTGACCTCACACTCACATGATCTTTATCTCTTTATTCTCTCACTTCTCCCGTCTTCTCCGCACTGCATTTCTTCTTTTAGTCAGTGGCTTTGTTAGTTACCTCGGACTTTCCAACGATCAACCCCAAACTAACGGTAATTTATACCGTTCCCCCAATAACTCTAACTCTAAACAACATGCTTAAATCCAATCTGTTACCTTATTGTTAGCTAAGGTAAATTCTCCAACCCCAGAATTACTGTGCGTCAGCTTTGATCACTTGCCTTTTTGGGGTTCTCCCCGCAGTTGGGTCTAGACTTTACTTCTTGCTTGGCATCAGAATAAGCTTCGCATCCCATCAAAAGGCACGGATCATTCGGGCAAGAGAGAAGGAAATGCACTGGCATGACTAGTTAGTTCTGTTCAACAACAATCTATTGTGTTATGAAAATCCATTCTCGGACCATATTGAGACATTGAAACGCCTCGAGGGCTGATTAGTGAAATGCGCAAATCTAACTAGTAGTAATAAACGTGCCTTGGGGTATGCCTTGATGCACTGCACGGGCGATCTGGAACACAGCTCTCGGGCTTCGGCATCACACCTGTTCATGGCTATCCTTGTTTCCTTCTTATCGGGTATCTCATGAGCTGATCAAGGCAGCCTGAGAAAAATGCATATCAAGCTGAGGCCAAAAGGGAACATATTGACAGGGACAATCTCTTCTAAGCCCTCCAGCTCGATGTGCGACACCGCGACTAAGCAGGCAATCATTTCTTTGGGCTTCATTTGCGCTGGGGACCATTTGTTTGGCAAGCTTCTGACATGATTGCAGTCTTGTGATGTGTTGCTTTAGATTGAAGAAACTGTTAGCTTTCCAGATGCTGCTGCTATAGACTCCATGGCACAAATGTATCCATCAGCAGAAGAGTGATAATGGCGTTGATGAGATATATCGATGCTAAGAGATCACCTGCTGTTTCAAGAAGTTGGCCTGTAGAACGGTTCATGCAAATACCTTCGGGGGTTTCAGCAAATAGGCAAAGTGAGGAACAGGACGGAATCAACTTAATACCTCGATAGGAAAAACCACGCATATTTATCTTCTGAACGCTAGGCATTATTTCCAGGGCGAAATAGGTATAAGAGATACTTAGATCCTTCTTTGCTCCCAGTCTTGGCAGCTTGGTTTGCTTGCGCTTGCTTACACTGACAATCCACCACTGGCTGTCACCACTGCCAAATTCCCTTGATTGCTTCTCCTAAGCTAGACTGGCTAAGTTCTGTAGTTTCTTGAGTCTGTACTTGATTGCTGAGAAAATTGTTCGCTTACAATCTGTTATGTCACAGTAAAAGAATCGTCCGGTTACAAAAGCAAGGCATCTGCTTGCCCTGAGGGAGTATGCTCGAAAACACACCTCCTTGCGTGTAATACTTCAGCTTTCAACTTATATTGCGATTGGTTTGGCTAACAGTGTGAGGCTTGCTCACTCATCAGACCATACTCCTCTCGTGTATGCCCGCCGTTTTGATGATTTCGGGACTATCAACAACAAACGGCGTCATTCTCATCGTCACTGAGGACAAGCCACGAGACCCTCGATGTATCTATAAGAAGGCGGCTGTGCGCACCCAAAGTTGAACTTTCTCCCATCAAACACATTTCTCCTTCTCTTACCCATATTGAATATATATATTATGACCCTGCTGGTGCTCCATCCAAGCCCCCGGCGCTCTCGCTGTAAGTCATGGAGCTGATGTCTGTCTTATCAGCTGGCTCTCCGGTGATTTGCTCCAAGTTTGCTAGGACTTCTTGTACGCGAGCATGATGAGTCTTGTGGATGGTTGACACTCCCAGGACTCAAAAGTAAGTAATCGACCAAGGGGTTCAAAAGAATATTGGCATCTACATAATAATACTTTTGCTGATTTGCCGGAGTTTATATATATATCTACTTGCTAGCTTGAGCCCTGTACTGGTGTTGACGAGGTCCACCACATCAAGAACTACACGAGCCGAGCGTACGCCGCTATCCGCAAGCTTAGGGAGAGACTGGACACCTATATCGTGATGTCCGACACCCAATTGGACAATACGTGGATGGACGGATCCGCCGTGTTGTCACTTCTCCGGAGCCACGACATTGGCTATGTTACGGCCTCAGTACACACAGAATGCAGTACTGCAGACGGAAACGAAGTTCTTGATGAGCGGAGTGATCGATCACTGAGCCACGAATTGTTCGCCCAGAAGAAGGCTATGCTGTGTCGACATGATCGACGACAGACTCGTATCGCCCATCATATGGGCCCGTCGGATACTACATCAATGCTATGGTATATATATAAGCCCACGAGATACCGTCAATCGGCTGTGACCTACTGTTCCGCCCTCACCTTGCGTCCAATGCAGCCACACAGAGAAGTGCGTCTTCCTCAAGTATTCTACTCCTTTATATGCATACATATGCTAATCTCTGGGCAATAGTATATACTCCCTCCTTGGCGGGGATGCTTTCAGTCGATCGATACTAGCTGGGCAAAGAAACAACTTGAAGGTATGGTTGCCATCTTTACTATTTTGTTCCTTTGTCACTCCCAGAACCTCCCTGGCAGTTAGAACCTATCATCTTTATCACTCATATCTAACATGTGATTAGGCGACGTGATTCCTACAGGACGGTCTTCGCGGCCCCAAGCGCCAAAGTCTTGTTTGGACAGCAAGACGATGTCTTTTCCCAAAAGGTACGCTGGACGGTTCGAAAGCTAGTATATATAGACTACGTCTATAATCCTTCCATTGCGACCATGGCAAGACATTGACTCATGTTCTCCCCGCAACACCAAACGCTCCTGCGTCGACCTCGCGACATCCTTCTGCAAGACGCGGACGATCATAGTATTCTTGGAGTACCATAAGGGCGATACTCACAATTACACGCACACTTATATATATGCTTACACTTATGCTCATATATATATATTCGTTTCCGAGACAAAGACGAAGAAGAACCCATTCTCCGGTACTCTGTCCTGTTATCACTGGGAGAAGTATGCACTGACCAACTACTGTGTTATGCGCCTTACCATCGAGTGGTACGTCTTACCGATATTGCATCAGCTTATGTCCTAAGATGAATGGAGGATAACGATTGGCAGGGAAATAAGGATGGTATTGCCAAAAGAATGGATTAAAAGTACTGTATGCGAATTTAGGATATCACGGAATACTCAACAATGGATGGTTTGGATATTTAGTATCGCTTTGCTAGATATCTTCCGTAGTAGAAATTTAGAAATCTAAAAAGTCCAAATATGAATGATCCCTATGATTCAACGGAAACTTGAGGTCCCTCTCACTTGATCTTCCTGGATGACCCGGTCTTACACCTAACATACCCCTGCCAAACGGCACTTGCGTCGTTTGTCCAATCCTAAAAGTAACTCCCTTCGCTCCAAACTTCTCCTCAAGTTCTTTAATCTGCTCCTTCAGTGGTGCATCATAAGGGTCTACGGCAACAACACTCAAGTTCGGGAACCTGTATATTTTCTCTGCCATACCCAACAAATCGCGATGCATTTCTGGCCATGCAAGTACCATTCCTATATGGAGGATGCGTAATGATGAGGGAAGACTCGCCATGAGTAGTTCAGGGCCGATATCTCTCATTGAATCGAAGCGTCGTTGTCGCTCTTCTTCATCGTCGAATACCGGTCCGTAGAGTAGAAGCTGCTCGATCTCTAGGATCTCTAGACGTGGGAAGTCGACGAAGCTGGCATCACCTCGTAATGAGGAGTCCCAGCGGAGGAACATGGATACTTGTTCTATGATATCTTGTGCGCCGCCAGATGTATGTTCCCATGTCGTGATGGTGTAGCATAGCCGCCGTAATGACTTTCTGACAGGGGCAAGGTGATTATGCTGAAGTACAGTATACTTGTCCATGTCGCAGAAGTACTCCAGATCCTCGATTACTGGGCTGCGCCGAAGGATCTTGGCCAGATTATCTGGGTCTAGACCATGAAGTGAGAGTCGGCGAAGGCTTGAGAGGGCAGTGTCCCATGGTTCTGCTCGAAAACGCTCACGCAAAGGGATATCTGTTCCGCAGTCGGCATCGCTAGCTGCTAGTATCTCGAGGTTTTGCGCTTTGGCCAAGACATCCTGCATTTGTTGTATGTGACAGCACTCATCCGGATTCTTCCCTTGGCCGGGTAATACCAGATATTTGAGGTTTGGTAGATAGAATGGTGAGTCTCTTATGTATTGTAGCCCCTCTGAAGATGATCTGTAGATGAGAAGTTGCTCCACAAATGGCGCGGCCATTATAGAGGCTTCTTGGAGCCACTTTGAGTCAACTTGCTCGTATGAAGCCAGAGCGCGGAATCCAGCGCACTCGCCGGCTTGTCGAAATAGATCCTGCGTGGCTTGAGAGATCTGGCTAGCGGTAACCTCTCTTAAAGCAAAGAATGCCAACGCGCGAACATGCTTTGCCAGGTCAGGTCGCTCAAGTAGTGTCCGAAGAAACGTCTCCAAAGTCTCAACTTCCCGTCGCCTAGCATCCGTATCACCCCACCACTCAGGACTACTTGATGGGTCAGACTGTCTCCCCGAGTGGTAACAGTGATACAAGATAGGTTGCGCAGTATTGCGAAATCTTCGACATGTGCGGCTCAGCCGTGATAATGCCTGCTGGGCCTCGATGGCCTGGTCAATCTCGTCAGGCGGGAGATCGACAACATGTGCATGCTGACAATGCACACATAGATTGCGGCAGATTGCAGTGAAGATCTCCACTGGTAGATCCTCCAGGGAGATACGTCTTCGTTTCCGCCAGAAGAAGGGAACTTCGGCTTGGAAGATTGGTTGGGGAGACCAGAATGATCCTCCATGGAGAATATCCCGGTCCATCCTTGCGACAAGATGCATTGTGGGGTGATTATGGTGAGATTTTGTGTATGTCAAGGACGTGGGTTGTAGATGCTGGTGTAAGATGGAGTTATGCTTGAAGTCGTAGGGCCGGCAGGATGAGTATCCAGATGGCTCAACTTGGACAGTGCTGAAGAAACACGGGAGTGGGGGGTAATTATAGATGAGAGATTCTCTAAGCTCGAGTGGCCGAAGAAATAATAGGAGACCGGTGAACACAATGTAGAAGAGGGAGTGGATCGCGGGATCATCGACTTCCCATCTTACGATAGCGCCTCGCAAACAGGACCCCCTAGAGCGCTGAAGAAACGGGGAGGTCTACTTGAACGTAATAGGTGCAGAGAGATTCTCGGTAGGATCGAGGCTAAAGTTCCTTTGGGGCAGGCCAATCGGTGTATTATGGTTGGTCTTCGCACGCAGGGTATCAGAAGAGTTCGCTGTCATAAGCGTAACAGACGAAATAGTTTAGTCATCTTATGCCAGTTTAGATAAGCATTTAGGCTACTTTATTTTGGTAGCCTAAGCCTTAGAAGAAATCACTTCTGCTACCCACCTAGCTTCGCCATCACCTTACCTTCGTGGGAAACAGCCTTCAGGTGCATTATCAAGGATCAGGGACCAGGATCATGCCCAGATGTTGTCGTTATACATGGATTCCTTCTTGGGAATATGTGCGTTTTTCCAAGAAGGTGGTAGCTTCGGACGTACGGGAAAGCTGAGAATGGCTTGGTGTAAGCGATAAGATATAACCGTCTGACGTTGATACTCCATGGTATTATAGGGCTCAAGAGGAATGCTGTAGATGTTGGTAGAGGAAACAAAACAAACAAGAGCTTGTGTAAAGATCTAGCTGCTGTAGATGTTCAGCAGAGAAAAAGCAAACATAACCATGCTCTTGGAAAGATCAGCTCTAACGATAGATGGTCAAGAAAGCGAAGTATCAGGTCGCTGTAAGTGGACCAGAAAGTGATGAAACTCCACATTCCCACGATTGGAGTGGCCTCATTCTTGATCAGCCAAGCTTCCAACAGAGTAACTAAACCATCCAGCTGCGTAAAAGAGCTGACAGGTTCAGGGTCATGGGTGGTAATGTTCGCGTATCGAGTCTTCGCTTCTCCATATCCAGTAATAATTCAGGAACGCGGGCTACGGAACGAGGCCGAGATCCTTGTTAGACTTTTCAACGTGGGCTGATGTTTTTGATCAATAGAAAGATAAAGCAATTTATTAGACTTCAACGACCAATGTTCTGACTCGTGACGGTTGGTGATGGTCTAATATTAGTTATTCAACGTGCTGCACGATCCCGCTGTCATTTAACGCTGGCGTGCTTTTTAGAGCCTTTTTTGCTTCGTTTCCAGAATAATCGACACACTGACAGCTGAGAAAAGATGAGCCATCATATTCTGGTTGGAGGAAGATGCACGTGATCTCGCACCGGGTCGCGTCATCTTCCAGGCTGCCGCTCGCGTCTCACTGGACCCAAGAGAATCCCTACCGCGTAAAGCACGTTTGAGGACTGGACTGCACTTGAAGGCGGTCACACGAATTGTCAGCCGCTCAACACATAAAAAAGATGCCTGAGCTTAGCGGTAAGATTGTACTCTGATGTTTTTTACGTAGGTCTCACTGACGGCCGTAGAGGCGGACACGATCCGCATTCTCGTTGCGACCGACAATCATGTCGGTTACGAGGAGCGAGATCCCATCCGCAAGGATGACAGTTGGCAAACTTTTGACGAGATCTTGAATCTTGCCCGCACTGAAGATGTACGAATCTATTGTTCTTCGTTACAATTGCAGCTTCTAACCTATTAGGTCGACATGGTTCTTCTTGCCGGTGATCTCTTTCACGACAACAAACCCTCCCGAAAGTCCCTTTACCAAGTCATGCGTACTCTCCGACAAAATTGCTTAGGCATGAAGCCTTGTCCGTTGGAATTTCTATCCGACGCTGCGTCTGTGTTCGAAGGTGCTTTCCCACACGTCAATTACGAAGATCCCGATATCAACGTTTCGATCCCTGTATTTTCTATCCACGGCAACCACGACGATCCTTCTGGCGAAGGCAACTTTTGCTCACTCGATTTGTTACAAGCAAGTGGATTGCTGAACTACTATGGCCGAGTGCCCGAGGCGGACAATATCGAGGCCAAGCCAATTCTACTGCAGAAAGGTCTTACAAAGTTAGCACTGTTTGGAATAAGCAACGTTCGGGACGAGCGCATGTTTCGAACCTTTCGAGATCACAAAGTCAAGTGGTTCCGACCAGGCGCTCAAATGGGTGATTGGTTCAACCTCTTGGCCGTTCACCAAAATCACCACGCACATACAGCCACATCCTATCTCCCCGAGAATGTCTTGCCAGATTGGTTGGATCTGGTGGTCTGGGGTCACGAACACGAATGTCTAATCGATCCTACGCAGAACGCCGAAACAGGTTTCCATGTTATGCAACCTGGCTCCTCGGTCGCAACTTCATTGGTGCCTGGTGAGGCCGTTCAGAAGCACGTCGCTATCGTAAGTGTGACAGGCAAGGACTTCAAGGTTGACAAGCTTCCGCTCAAGAGTGTGCGCCCGTTTGTCACGCGAGAACTCAATCTTGCTCAAGATAAACGGTTCAAGGGTCTTGACAAAAAGAAGGACAACCGTCAAGAGGTGACTCGCAGATTGATGGAAGTAGTCGAGGAGATGATTGAAGAGGCCAATGCAGACTGGGAGGCGATTCAAACAGACGAAGAAGCTCTGGAGGAACGACCCCTTCCACTGATCCGTCTCAAGGTGGAGTACACAGCACAAGATGGTGGTCAGTTCGAGATTGAGAACCCTCAGAGATTCTCAAATCGATTCGTCGGTAAAGTGGCCAACACGAATGATGTGGTCTACTTTTACCGCAAAAAAACATCACAGCGTAAGTTATCCCAGTGGTCAATTACAAACTTGACTAACGCATCACAGGCAAGACAAATGCTGCCAACCCAACGGAAGCTCTTGAGGCGCTTGAAGGCGCTGATGACATGGTCAAGGTCGAGAATTTGGTTCAAGACTTTTTATCAGCACAGTCGCTCAAGGTCCTGCCCCAAGGACCTTTCGGTGATGCCGTGACCCAGTTCGTGACAAAGGATGACAAGCATGCGATGGAACTATTCGTGTCAGAACATCTAACAGGCCAGGTACGATCCATGCTGGGTCTTGAGTCAGACGATGAGGATCTGAACAGCGCCATGGACATTTATCGCACAAGAATTGAGCAGCAACAGGCTAGTGGCGCAAACATCGCTCCAACAGAAAGAAAGAGAGTTCTTAAGCCCAAGCCCGCAACCTGGGACAGCGATTTTGATGGCGCTTGGGAAGAGGAGGCGGATGCCTGGACATACGAGGATGAACAACAGGCTGAAAACACGCCCGCACCTGCACCCGCCCCTGCTAAGAAGACAGCACGAGGAAAGGGGAAGGCAGCACAACAAGACGCAGACTTGATGGATGAAGACGAACCACCTGCCAAAAAGCCAGCGGCCAAACGAGCAACGCGCACTACAAAAGCAGCACCAGCCAAGAAGGCACCCGCAAAAGGTCGAGGCCGCAAGGCATTTGTGAGTAGTGAGGAAGAGGAAGAAGAGGAGGATATGGTAATGGAATCAGAAGATGAGCCAGCTCCCCCACCACCAAAGACGCGACGAGCTGCTGCAACCAAGAGCACTGCCAAAACTCCTGCAAAGACGGCTGCCAAACCAGCAGCTAAGAGTACACGACAGACCAAGTTGAACTTTTCACAGTCACAGAAGAGCGGCACACAGAGCAGAGCGGTCGAGATTAGCGACGATGAGATTTCAGATGATGATGCATTTGAGCCAGCGCCGGCTCCAGCACCCCGTACTCGCAGGAGATAGATGACTGTACAAAAGGAATACCCACATAAGTATGGAAGACGATGAAAAAGTACAGAGATTTCACGATGAATTGAGCAAAGCAGGCACTTTAATGACAAATCATTATACATATCTTCTTGATCTGACTCTCACAGTCCGACATCGCCTGTGCATTCGGAGCCGAAGCCGAAGCTGAAGCTATAGAGTCAAGCTGCGGGCCGCAGATTGCGGGGTAGGATTTCCGTGTTAGTCTAGCTCCTCGGCTTGCTCACGTCTCATTCAGCTCAAGTGAACATTTGACTTACAAATAAGATGGAAAAGAGGCGCCGAGACTTCCGCTGGGTAGAGCATAAGGTTAATGGTAGTGATCGACTGTAGTAATGGCTCGATTGGTTGAATTGACTGCCCCGCTCGTTGCCATCTCGTAACATAGCATAACACAACTCGACTCATCTTGTCTTACTAGCCCACTCGTCTGATCTGGTATATAAGTGCTCTGACCCAGCTTGTATTCGTACGATTTCTCTACTCCTCAGCTCAAGAACCAATACAATGGCCGCAGCTGGTCACATCCGTCTGGGAACTGCCTCCCCCGGCCCTCCCTCCTCCTCATCCGAGACAATAGCCCTCATCGACACCATCGCCCAACGCGCCGCTTCCTCAAAGATCGACATCCTCCTCCTCCCCGAAGCTTTCATCGGCGGCTATCCCCGCGGCAGCTCCTTTGGTTGCGCAATCGGCGACCGCAGCGCCGCAGGTCGCGAAGAGTTCGCTTGCTACTTCGACAATGCCATTGACCTTGGCGATACCGTTGGACCAGCTGGTGGTGGTGCGGGTGTCAAGTGGGTGAAGAGGCAGCTTGGTGAGGAGGATGAGGTTCGTGGGGATGGATCGAGGGAGGAGTTGGAGCGCATTGCGAGAGATACCGGTGTTTTTGTTGTTGTGGGATGCATTGAGAAGTCCGGCGGGAGCTTGTATTGCTCTGTGGTTTATGTTTGTCCTAAGGAGGGTATGCTTGGAAAGCGTCGCAAAGTACTCCCCGTATGTCCTCTGTTCTCAGTCATACTTGATGCTATTGACTAACGTTTTTCTAGACCGGCACTGAGCGTCTCATCTGGTCCCAGGGCTCACCGAGTACCCTCCGCGCGGTAACGACCACCATTCGAGGCATCCGGATCAACCTCGCCGCTGCGATCTGCTGGGAAAGCTACATGCCTCTTCTACGACAGAGTCTCTACTCGCAGAACATCAACTTGTATCTCGCGCCTACAGCTGATAACCGCGATGCATGGTTGAGTGTGATGCGCACTGTTGGTGTGGAGGGACGATGCTTCGTTGTTAGCAGTAACATGTGCATTCCGAAAGGGTCGCCTGCTGAGACAACTGAGACAAATGGTACTGGAAACGGAAATATCCCTGCTACCCGGGAACGACGAGGTTCATGTTTCACGGAGGAGGGCTTCGAAATTGCCCTTCCGAAATCGCCTTCTCAGTCACGTCGTCGCAGAAAGTCTGTGTTTGACGAAGATGGAAATGAGATTGTTCTTGGATGCGAAGACGATGGTGAAGCACCTGCACCTGCACCTGCTAAACGACCACAGCTTGCCTCTCTGAAGGAAAGCAACAAGACTGAAGTCAACAGGGCTGACTACGTCTCGGCTGGTGGTTCATCTATCATATCACCTTTCGGAGATGTCATTGCCGGACCGCAGTGGGGAGACCCCGACGGTTTGATCTACGCTGATGTGGATTTCCGCGATTGTATCAGAGGAAGATTGGATCTTGACACAGCGGGAAGTTACTCGCGAAACGATTCGTTCAAGTTTAGTGTTGAAGGGCTGAACTTGGATCCTCTGCCTTATTAGTTGACAAATAGTTGTATCAGATTGTAATGCTATAATGCCTGTGGGAGTTCCCATGCTACTCCAATTCTATGAATATCCTAACGCCTCGCCGTGAAACAGAATGTTATCGTTACTTGGACTCGTCACCAGGCGGTGTCTGTCGCCTTTGCTCCTCCATCACCTTGCGCTCCGTCTCGACCTGTTTCCGCTGCCTCTCAAGAGCAGCTTGCGCGAGGACTTCTCTCCTGCTCATTCCAGCACTAGTGTTACCCGTTTTTGTACCACCCAGGACAAACTCGCCACCCGTCCAACCGCCGAAATCCTCAGGATAATCCTCCTCATCGTCGCCAGTCCCAGAAACAGTATATCGTGACGTCTCGCCAATCGTATGTCCGCCAGATTTCCAATCCGCAGCATCAACCTCTCGCTCGATCTGATGACACAAGTCCCAGAAATTTCTATCGTGCGGACCGTGGATATTATGCGCTAGTTCGTGACATAGCGTCTTGCGAATGGTTTTGTAATCGCGGTATCCATCGTACGCATCGGTTCGTAAGCGCAGTTCGATCACCTCGCCCTGATTGCGGTTCAACCCCAATATTCGACTTGTTCCCTCGTGTGTTTCCTGCGTGTATGAAAGAGGTTCCATCTCTGTAAGGAGCCCGACGGTGTATTTATGCTTTAGCATCGCGGCGCGAATACCGGGGTCTTCTTTGAGGCGCATGAGGAGTTTCTGACTGCGGTCTGGATTTGGGAGACCGGCTAGCGGTTTAACTTGAAGAAATGTATACTGCGACTCTTCTGGTTTTCGACGGGTGATCGGCTGTCGTGCTTTACTCCTCTGCGCCATCCTCGCAGCATTGCGCTTGGCCACGCGCTCCGCCATATCCTGAACCTGCTGTATCTCTGCGGCCGGTGAACCCATGAGGGTTAAGGGTTTGCCCTTCAGGTCTGTAAGAGGCATATCGGGGTTCTTGAAGGGCGATTTGAGGAGAGGAGTTTTCGGGGCGATGATCTTTTGGTTTGCGACGGGAACATCGAGGCTCGCTTCGATTTCATTGAAGAGGTCTGTGACGGTCGCATCTTCGGGGAAGGAGAATTCGTAGGTTACTTTCTTGTGGGTTATGGAGAGCGTGAGCCACTGCTGCTGCTCATTGTCGGACATGTTTGTACAGCAGCGGAGTGGCGATGATTTCTTTGGGCTGGTTATGGTCACGGTTTATGCCAATGGCAGAAAATCAGCTAAAATGTGGTAAGGTATTAAATCTTTAGATAGGTATGCGATAAGAAAGATAAGAAATGTATAGGGGAGCTGAAGTTATTATATGGTTCGGATATTGTAAGCAAGAAGGTGATGGTTTGGTCGCAAAGGTGATACTATCGTGTTCGGACATGTTCGGCGTCTTGCTTTGTAATACGTCACTGCCACTGCCTGGACGCCACTTTTTAGCAGGCGATCTATTTTGGTGGATGGTGATTATTCATTCATTATTGTACAAGATCGGATATACTGTAGAAAAGTCATGGAAATCTTGGCGAATACCGATAAGTCCGTTTAATTAATTATCCTTGAATTGTTCGGGATCAGTTGGCAAGTCCAAATGAATATTTTGTTTTAGTCTTTGTGTAGTTTGTAATATGCGCGCATGAATTGACCAACTTCACTGGCTTACATCGCACGAATGTCATGACCCTAACTCAGTCTACTATCTACAATTAATAATAGCCAGTCATCTTGAGCACTTAGGTAAGTTCGATCACTTACTTCTCACAAGGAATGGACATTCTCCAATGTACATCTTCGAGTCAATAGCAGATCCAAACCACCATCAGAATGGTTGTGATTGACGATAAAGTTACCCTAAACCACTCCTCCAATGAGTGTCGGAGCGTAAACCTCGCCACCACAACAAAACCCAATCTTATCAATCACCAGATCCAAGATGATCACAACCCGCAATAGGATCTTAGTTTAGTTTCGGTTGGCTCGCTTGTTAAAACCGTCAAACGAAGCACGACCCAAATATTGGGAATGCTATGTGCCACAGGGAACCACTTACACGGACCAGGGACCAGGTAACAGAGCCTCATCACATCACCTCACCAGCCTCACCGTAGGTAGATCTCCCGTCAAAGCGCAAAAGACGTTGAGATCTACTAAGAGGATCCGATCGTGGTTCCCTTTTTTAGCCTCCTTTTTAACCGCCCGCACGGGTTGCAACTGAGACAAGGCCGACTCTCAAGTCTCAAGCTAGGGCCGAAGTTTAAGTACGGTCAGACTCCAGATCCAAATCTTATGTCCTCACCCGAAGTGTCACGTATCACATTGTGATGCTGTCAAAAAACTTAAAAATGATGACTGTTTATTTGATACAGAAGATAGATAATAACAAAAATGAGAGAAGCCGTTACTTCATTTCATTGCATTGCCCAAACGCCGTCAAGATATATATAACAGATTTCGTCCGTCTCTTTCGTCGTCTCGATTATATAATAATAATAATTGTAGCAAAATCATGCTCCTTCCCTGTCGTTACATGTCACTATTGGCTATGCACTTGTCAGATGAGAGGGCGGACGATAAAACAAAAGGGGGTCCGCAACTAGGTGTAGGGGGGAAGGA
>JABCJV010000562.1:0-51660 GCA_013184325.1 Fusarium luffae | reverse complement strand
ACCTCCTCCTCCACAACCCCCACCATCGCCGCCATCACCAGAACACGCGCCACCAGCAGCGTTTCCACCACAGCTACCAGCCGCACAAGCCGGTGCAGCCCCATAAGCATAGACAGGAACAAACATAACAGGCGCCATGAACGGGCCGTACACTACAACTATCAGTATTGATCAATAAGATATATAGAGCGAGGACTTACTCATGTAGGAATAGCCCCAGTGGTTATAATATTGATCTTTGGGTGGAAGCTTACGACCCTTCTTTTCAGCGCGTTTGCAGGCTTTTTGGTAGTTATCTTCCAATCGCTTATTTTGTACTGCTCGCATTCTGTTCTGAACCTTTTCGATTTGGTTGGATGCGAGGAGTGCTTCGTCGTTGGTGCGGACGGCGTTGTGGGAGGAGATGTGGGCTGAGTTGTCGGGTGGACACATATCCGCCTGTCCCGACTCGTAAAACTTATCCGTGACTATAGAATCGTCAGTAATAACCCTGAGAAAGGGTAGGAGAACTTACTTTTTTCGTTATGAGAAAGCTTCAAGATTCTTCCCGCAGAAGAAACATGCGCCGCACGCGTCGCTTCGCAGTACCAACAAGTACACTCCGAATAAACCTCATCATACAACTCTTGGTAAACCTTGCTAGTGTACTCAAAGCCATCATTCAGCTTATCATCTTCAATCTTGTCATCATGTCGAACAAACTTGAATAGCTTGCGCGTGGTAAAGTGGTAGTACGACAGAGGACTAAGTTGATGCGTATGCCACGCCAAGTCAACGTCGAGAGTGGGAACGGCAGTTCGGTTGGGGTTCTTGGAAATGATCTTGATGAAACGCTTGTATTTCATGCAACATCTCTCCATGGTCTCGCGAGCAGTGGGAGAATGCAACCAATCAAGTTTGCACATCTTCTCAGAGAAAATAGTCTGACGTAGGACAGCGCCGGAGAGATCGAGGGCGAAGGGACTAAAGTTCTCCCAGTATCTTGACATCATCTTTCGAATGACGACCTTGGAGAACCTCGACACAGCTGCTTGTCCAGGCCCCTTTGGCTCGATACCCTGAATAGTCTTGAGAGCACTTTGCTTCATCAGAGCTTCCGTCTCAATGAGCTTGCGCACAGTCTCCATGGTAGGCGGATTTTCCGGATCAGGTGACTCAAGAAGAGTCTGAATCTGAGTACGAAGAACATGTTGAATCATCCGGTTAGGAAACATGCGCTGGTCGATCTTGTTTCCTGTGCGGTTGAGCATTACTACTGGTGTGCCGCTTGCGGGCCAGAGCAGTGTGCCGGGCATGGGTCTTTGCTTGAGAACGCACTGCTCTGCATCTTTGGAGAACTTTACCACGCTGAGCGTTTCTTTGGTGACCTTCAAGTTACACTTCGGACAACGTATTTCGAACTTGCCGTCGCCGTAGCCTGAACCGACAAGGCCTGGTCGTTCTAGGGTTTTGGGCGTTTCTTCCAAACCGCAGGTTGTCCAGGGAACGTCAAAGCTTGAGAAGCAGAATTTGTTGGGACATTTGAGAGTCTTTGTGGTAGAGTCACTGGCATTTTCCCATTCGCGACCGGTTTGGGCTACCCATCTAGCCTTATCCTCGTCTGAGACGTTGTAGGCAAAGGAGCCGTCTATAGCGGAGTTGACTTGATTCCATGGCATACCATTCTGCCAGAAGTCGCGAAGACCTTTTCGGAGACAATCTTCGAGGAAGTTGTGGGGGTTGAGAAGATGGGAGTGATAAACCATCAGAACATCTGGGAGTTGTTAGCCTCGTATGATGCGTTGACATACGATACTTACCAAGAGGCGGAAGAGCCTTTTTCTCCCACCAATCTCGACCACTCCCGTCAACAAAAGCTCCGAATGATAGAGAAGCCTTCTCATGCATCTTATACTCGTCCAACGGATGTAGATCCAGAGGCAGAGAATTCCACCACGCCTCATACCGATCCACAGCTCTCGCGACGAACAAAGTCCATCGCTTCTCCCGGATCTTACTAAGAGATTTCTTCTTATCCTCCAGCTCAGGCGCATAACCATCGTCAAAATGATGCTCTTCTACATCGCCGTTCTCTCTGACATCAATCCTCCCATCAGCGCGAGAGTCCCAAATATTAAAGAGACCATCGTGGTATCCAACGTCCTCTTTCAAAGCTTCAAAAGCAAAGAGCAGACGAAGATGTGCGAGACAGACGTTTGGTTCAGGTTCGTGCGGAACAGGGTCGATTTGGAGGTTTGTAAAGGGTGCTTCGATACCAAGATCTTGGTCTGGCGCTGGGCCATCGGCCACGGCTTGGTATGCTGGTGGTGCAGCCATGTTTTGTGATGAATTCTAGAAGGAATGTTAAATGATTCTAGAAAATATGCCAAGAGATCGGGTTGGCATCTTGGGAGTTTATATCCCGGGACTGTGCCGTGCTGGTTGCCCCATTTGTGTTATGTACATCATGAAGTGTGGGTTACGCGAGGCAGTGCATTCTTGGCTGTGAGTGGTTAGCTGGGTTATCACATGGAGATCCTGCCGAAGATCCGTAAGCAGAGGATGTGACACTAACAGGCCTCATCCTATCTTGGCAGGATACTGCGCTTATCTGTTAGTGCAGTAGCTCTCGAGGTGACGATCACTTTAGCCTATTAGCAGGCAACCACAGCCACCGCCCGAGTGCAGTACAACTGCATCATGACCTGATCGTCCGCTACAAGCCAAGCCTCCACAGAAGGATTCGAGACCTTGTATCACCAAAACTGGGCAGTTGCAAGGCGGACTGATTGCTTATTACATCATCGATCCGTTGGGTGAGATACGAATATCCCTAAAGGAAGAGCTCCATTTGTTCTGGAACTGGAGGCGCGCTTTTGCTTATCTGGTGCTGATGTTCGGGTATTTCCAATTACAGGTGAGGCCCGTCAGCAAGATTGGTTTGGTCATATCTGGTCACCTCAATTGAACTTGCACGACAGGTGCTGTCGTGGCTTGTTACCGTCAATAAGAACGCCTCCCTTGGAAATAGTGGAAATACTGGATTTACTGGATTTAACGGAGTTTGCAGATGGTCAATAGCCAACGACTGAAACACAGTGACCGTCGGATAAGCTACCATGATCTGATAAACAGTAAGCGCCAGTCCGTTATTGGACAAATAATAGATTGATAAAGAATTCTCGGAATTCGATAGGTCAGTGTAAGCCTCCATCGTAATATGGCAGTAAATAGCCCGCCCGGTGAATTGGCTCGGTCTCGGCTTTCGCTCTAATGACTCGGCCAGTCATTCAACCATATATACATTCAATCTCTCCATCCTGATATGATGTATCTTCACAAAGCAAGAATAAACTTCGATCTCAATATTCATGGAACCATTAAAAGTTCTCATCGTAGGCGCCGGCGTCGCCGGTCCCTCCCTAGCATCGTGGCTCGCCAGAACAGGCGCAGAAATCACCCTCATCGAACGCTACCCCCAACTCAGATCAACAGGCCAACAACTCGACATCCGCGCCCAAGGCGTTCCCGTTATGAAGAAACTAGGCATCGAAGCAGCCATCCGCGCGAAAACGATCCACGAGCCTGGAACGCAACTCATCGATACTAAAGGACGCCAAAAGGCGTTCTTTGGTGTTTCGGATCATGGTGGTGCGAATCAGAGTTTGACGACGGAGTATGAGATCATGCGTGGAGATCTTGTTAAGATCCTTATGGGTCTTACAGAAGGCAAGAAGAATGTGAAGCACAGGTTTGGTACGACTGTTACTAGCTTGACGCAGGATGGTGAGAATGATCCGAAGGGTAAGGTTCATGTGGGGTTTGATGATGGGGAGAAAGACGATTTTGATCTTGTTGTGGCGGCGGATGGAACGGGATCGAGGACGAGACAGCTTATGCTTGGTCCTGATGCACCTGACCCAAGACATTGGCTTGGAGGTTATATCGGCTTCTTCAGCACGATTTCGCAACCTCAAGATTCCAACTGCTTCACTTTCTGTCATCTTCCTGGAGGGAGGTATATCGGGACAAGAAAGGATTCGAAGGATATGACGCGTGTGTACATGCAGATGCAAGGTCAAAACGAAGCTCTCGCCGCAGCGCACAAGTCCGGAAACTTAGCAGACCTCAAAGTTGCATGGGCGAATGTCTTCCCTGGTGACGAATGGGAATGCAACCGTTTCATGACCGCACTGAAGACGTCTCCAGAAGCAGACGATCTCTACTCAACGCCCCGGCAAGAAGTCCGTCTTCCACCAGGATCATGGTCAAAGGGTCGTATCGTGGCAATCGGCGACGCAGCACACTCGCATACAGCAAACGGCTTCGGAACAACATGGGGCCTCGTAGGCTCATATATTCTCGCCGGCGAAATCGCGACGCTGTATAAACAGGATCCTAGCACGGCTGTCGTCAAGGGCGTGAAACGATACGAGGAAGTGTTTCGACCGATAGCGGCCGCTGAGGGTGGCGAGAATGACTCTCGTGAGAAGTTGTTTATGCCACAGAGTTCCTGGGGTATTTGGATGCTTCATTCGGTGGCGCGGGTGGCGGCTTATTTCCATCTGGAGAGAGGTCTTGGGATGGGTTCTGAAAAGGCCAAGTGGGAAGTTCCAGAGTATCCGGCTCTAGAATGAGTGCATAAGGACTGGCTGTACAATAGTTAATATTAGGAATTATATCGCTTCTCATTTACAAAACTCACCTCAATAGGATGAGTTTCAGACAAAGAATTGCAGAGTATACAATCAATAAAATTCAAAATAGGTATCATAATTCACACAATATCACACACACGCATCACACATAATTCAAAGAACCTCTACCCGGAGACTCATCGCTCGTCATACTCTCTTCTGACCGCTGCTGCATGAATTCCTGCCGCGATATTGAGTTTCCATCTTTGGTAGCACCTGGTAAGCTGATCGCATCATAGTCCGGGTAGGAGAACGCACGTTGGCCCTCGATGACCATGTCGCGGGGGCTGCGGGATCGTCGGAGGGCGATGCTGTTGGTGTAGGTGTTGTTTGTGTTGCTTGCGTTGCGGCTGGGGCCGTTGGGGTATGTTGTGTTGCCGCGGAGGCCGGGGATGAATTTGCGGAAGATGGGACGGAGGAGAGCGAGGCCGCCTGGGATTGTTAGCAGAGAGATTGAAGTGAGAGGGAAAGACGTACTGGTGAAGACTGCTAGATGAGTTTCAACGTTGGCCCAGACCATGGCTAGAGAAAATTCAAAGGGAAATTCGCGAGAGTTGGCGGTATACTTTTGGGCCTCGACGATTTGAAATATTGAGGCGACACCGACCCTGAAAATCGTAAGCAACCACGTCAGTAGACACAATGAAGGGGGAAAACATACAAGGAACCAAGACTGAAGATAGCAATAACAGCAATCTTCTGTCCAAAAACCAACTTCATCCTAACAACCTCCCAAAGCGGCAAAGCAAGAATGATAAAATCCATAAGACAATGAGTCAAATCAGTACCCAAATAATACCGACCAATATTATTCAGACACTTCCCATCAATAGACTTATCCCAGTACGCCTGCACAGGCATACAGTGAAAAATAGTCATAAAGGTGCGAATGGTGATCCAGATGCCGCTGCACACCATGAGGATAATAATAGGCACACGGATTGACGAGACGTGGAACAGGCGGCGGTAAAAAGTGAGTACAGACATTTTACTCAGGAATATGGACCATGAGTAAAGAATTTCGCTGACGAAAAGAATTTCGTGGGATTTTTCGAGAATGTAGTCGATTTCGGATTCGGGGAGGTGGCCGACCTTGCGACCCATGTGAAAACATGTCGTCCCTTGGAAAAAGTCAATTGAGTTTTTGGGGAGGAATGGATGCGTAACGGTTGTGGCTTACAGACGATGAGGAGGATTGAATAACCCAGTGCCACAAGCTAAACACCAAAAATGTCAGTATTCACCAAATGAAAATGAGACACCCGACACCCGACACCCGAATGAGAGGTGAATGAATGAATGGTGGGGTGAATGTTGTCGTACCCAGGCTGCAATAGACAAACCATCGTCATAGCCAACACCTCGAGGTGTCATGCGCCTCGCCTTGATGCGAAGGAACAAAGCGAGGGCGCTGGCGGGCACGGGAATGATGATAGCGGCCCAGACATTGGGAACCCTGCTCATGATGATGATGAGCTGCGATGAGGAGGCATTCTCCTCTACAGTCAGTAATTGGCAATGAAGAGAGGATTGAAGAAAAGTGAGACTGTGAGAAGAAAAGAGGAAAAAAGAGGGGCGAGTGGAGAGATGGCTCTACCTTTATGCGACAGTGATAACCAAGGGAAAGGTAATCGGTAATCAGTGGATGGTAGGTAAGGGCCAAGAATTAGTTAGTGTGTACTGTACTGTTGGGTCGGGTTGGCTTAGCACGTCTAATTGCCACCGTTGACAGGCGAGGGGGTATCACTCAACCCAGTAAAAGTCAGGCCAGTACAACCCCAAAAAAGCCACAGCCTGTCCCTCAAAAGCAATCAGAGCTGAAAGAAGAATGCTGATAAGGGTGCACCATTCCTCTCTCCCTGCATGGGCAAATATTACGCCCTGCCACAGTTACAATTGCAATCAAAAACCCATCCCCCATCAAGTCGCGCACACCATCTTTTCCCCAGACTCTTACCAGACCAAAACAAGTCAAGTCAAGTCAAGCGGCCTTTCGGAGTAAAGAATACCTCACGCGACACGCAGCCAAGCTTTTCTGTCCACTTGTAGAGTGCTGATCATTTGACCCGCCCAAGATAAGAGTTTCCCAACCACAGCCTACCAGTGTCTTGATTGCAGTGAGCTGAATTGTGCGGATGATAGGATGCACCTTCTTAATACAGCTAGACTCACAATGCAAGATTTCCTTCTTTTTGTTCTTTGGAAGGTTTTTGATTCACCTTTATTTTACAGAGTACTCAAGGGATTGATTGATTGATTGACACAGACATACACGCACACAATCATCCACGTCATTGGGAACCGGGGTTTTTGGGAGGGAGGGTCTTTGTGGATTCAACCGCTCGTTTACCCCAGATTTCTTAGTTGAATCCTCGTGAACAAAATCCACTTGGTCAAGTCTGGACTCCGAGGTTAGCCGTTTAAAAAGAGGCGCATCGTCCGGCAGTTTTTTATGAATCGAGGCTGCGGGGAATTATGAGCGCCAGGTTTGTCCAGACTTGTTGCTATCAACATGGCTGCTTGAATGGGATTACGGCTGCAGGGATGGATTATGGGTGCCAGGATGAGGTTATTTGGCAGCCTGCTTGGCTTGCTTATCGCTGATCTTTCACTGCACAATAAGTCGCTAATGGTGTGCACTGACAGACAAACATCCAGATACTGGCAGCCTTACCAGAAAGGCTGGGTTACATTCTTTGTTCTCAATTACGAATTCCTTTTTGCAAATCGATCAACGAAAATGACGGTGAGGTTTGTTGGGGGCTGTGTTTTGGGAGATAGCCCCCATGAATTGATGCAGTGAGGATTGAACAGGGCCTCATTTCACAGCCGAGTTGTGATACAGGGTAAGGCTGCGGCGTAGGAATTCCACGTTGCTTCATTCAATTGACTCGGCTCTGACATTGTCAATCGATCGATCTTTTTGTTATCTGTTTGTCGCTTAGATTGTCGCATTCAATTACACTTCGCGTTTTCGGGTTTACAGGTCGTCGGGTGCGCTTCCAATAACATTGCTCGATCAAAGGCTGGTTGTCAGCTGACTGTCGGACGCGGCCAACGTCATTAGTGCGCGACGATCGTTCAGGCCGTCGCTCGGCTTCCCAACGGCTGTCTGTGCAATTCTCGAGTTTGCAGCTCGTCAACTTCGTCAGCCATCACCGGCTCTGCCCTAAAGTGCCAAGTGGAGATCTTGAGTGACATGCCCATGGTCTCGATTTGTCCAAAATGTTGTCTTGCAGATGGCGTTTTTTGGTGGTGATTGAAACTGATGAGAGTGATACTTTCTTCAGCACTTTATTTGGGGAGTATGTGAGGTAGCTACTAACGCTTTTCATCCTTCCTGTGATTGGTCAAGAAATACGACTGACCCCGCAGCTTTTTATCGCGACTTGAACGCGCAGTGACGTAGCATTTCGCGTGAGCGCTTCTCTGACTGCTCCCTGACCTCCTGATTGTTGTACCTGCATACATGTGAATATCCTTAATTCAGACATAGAATCATCTCATCAATTCTCAAATAAGTGCAACGATGGTAGAGCCTCGCACGCCTCTCAATCCCGCAGTGGCAAATGCCATGAACGCTGTATGACCTTCAAAGCCACCAACCCAAGCCCAACTAACCCGTGCAGCTTACAAAGAGCATCATCCAAGACAATCTTCATGCAGCAAATGCTCTCCCGAAAACTACATCCAAAACAACCCCTGCATCAGGGAAGAAACGCAAAGCCTCAGAAACAACCCTAGAAGAACAAATCGAAGCATACAAAGCAGACCTCAACGAGGTTCATCCGACATCCTACTTCGAAGATGATCCCCTTCCCAGCTGTGCTTCCATTCGTACAAAGTTAAACAAGCTTTTTGACTCGGGCATCATGACCAAGGCGGAGTTTAGCAGAGCTACTGGTGCCAATTCTAACTCGCTGAACAACTTCCTCAAAGCCAAGGGTCCGTACGGTGGTTCTGGAAGTACGGTCTGGAGAAATGCGTATGATTGGTTTAAGCAACGAGAAGTCGCTGGTTTAAAAATGCCTGATCCTAAGAAAAGTCAAGCAAAGAAGCAAAAGAACGCAGACGGAACATCCTCATCAGGAAAGACCACCGGTCCAGATCTTCCCGACATAAGCGACATCCATCTCCCAGGCGAAGAAATAGACGAAGTACCAATCTACGATGACTGCGATGAAATTCGTCGTAAAATCAACGCACATATGAAAACACCCGGTTTATCACAAGCACAATTCTGCAGAAACATGTACGCGTCGTTTAAAGTTCCTAAAGGAAAGGGCATCCAGTCGAAGCAGTTGTCGGATTTTCGTGGGGCCAAAGGTGCCAATGCGGGGGCTACGAGTGCGGTGTATTATGGTGCGTATGTGTATTTTGAAAAGTTGAGGATTGCGCAGGGGAAGCCAAGGACGCAGCATTCTGAGTTGATGATGGATTTGAATCCGGGGGGTATGCCTAGGGATGTTGATGATAGGACTACCTGGTTCATTGGAGCTGCGTAGGAAGTGTTTGAAAGGAATAGGTTTTGTATTCATGTTGGCCTCTTTGGATTTGTATATTAGTGTTTCTGCTGGACAGTTACTGGGATGCTTTGCTCTTGGGGTGTCTTGGTTGTGTTCGTGGTTCTCATATCAAACCAATATCTTT
Source organism: Fusarium luffae (assembly GCA_013184325.1). Lineage (NCBI taxonomy): Eukaryota > Fungi > Ascomycota > Sordariomycetes > Hypocreales > Nectriaceae > Fusarium > Fusarium luffae. The sequence goes on along the minus strand of JABCJV010000562.1, from coordinate 42,334 downwards.
TGTAATGAAAAAAGATCTGTTCCTCCATCCGCTGCTCACCAAAACATACGTGAGCTTTTAAAACCATGACCCCTCAGATGGATCCCATATCAAGCCAGAATATTTGTGTTGTAAATAGCCTCAATCCCCTCATGATCTGATCTGCCGCAGCGGGGTAAACCCACAACGGGACACTTTCATGACATATCATTTACGTTGCATTGACAACCTACCAACATATGGAGCCTCAAGAGCGGACTCGTTTGTTGTTGGTTCGGAAAATTGTTGTGTCTACGCGGCGAACAGGGCACCCCGGTAGCATCACTTGTTGATAAAATCAAGCCGAGGCAGCTTTCGCCTTTTTTCTCGGTTTCTTTCTATTCCCAAAATTGCTTGGTTTCTGAACAATGGCTACTCATGATGCTCAGCCTTTGGTGGCCGATGAGACGGTACGATGGGCGAAGCTATTACCAAAGCTTTCTCTAACATAAGTGGTGTAGGCCCAACATGACGATGACTCTTTATATGTTGAGGTATGCAGTCTCTTCAACCCGTGGATGTCATGGCCACAAATTAATAACTTTGGTTTAGACCGTCCAATCCTCAACCCAGAGCATAAGCAGCAGCATTCTCCAGTACCGACAAGAGAATGGGAGAACCTACCACGGATATAAAGACGGAAGTTAGTACGAGTTCTTAAGATACCCTGTTCCGCGCTAATTGTGTAGAGTACAATGTCCCCAACGACGACCAAGAAAACGAAAGACTAGGTATGAAACATGAACTTGTATCTTTTCATGACTGACTGTCTAGACTTGCAACATGCTCTTTTCCTCCGCACATTCGATGATAACCTCGGATTTGCCCCATCGAACGATCCCAACGCCGATGTCAAGAACGTCCTTGATATTGGTACTGGAACGGGAATTTGGGCCATCGACTTTGCGGATGAACATCCGGGAGCTGAGGTTCGTTTGTTCCTTTCGTCTGTTTCCTTTTTGGCGGACCTTATGTCACTACTTCCGTGCAGACCAATCAAGGTTCGACATGCGATGCTGACTGGTCTAGGTCACCGGAGTCGATCTGTCCCCCATCCAACCCAGCTTGTAGGTTTACCTCAGTGATTTCATGAATGAGCTGACAATTTAGTGTGCCACCCAACGTGCGTTTCATCATTGATGACATCGAAGAGGACTGGCAATACTCTACCCGTTTCGACTACATTCATAGCCGAATGATGAACTCCAGTGTAGCAGACTGGTCTAACTACGCCGCCAAGATCTACGAGTATCGTTTCCCAAACGCAACAACGTAAAGACTTCAACTGACCTTGTCCAGTAATCTTGAACCTGGTGGCTACGTAGAAATCCAAGAGATCAACGTCTTCGTAACTTCCGACGACGGCACCTTGACAAAATCCCACGCCCTGCACCGCTGGGCTCAGCTCCTCCAAGACGCATCCGACAAGCTTGGCCGTCCGTACTTCAACCCCAGCAACCTCAAATCCGTGCTCGAAAAAGCAGGCTTTGAGGGCGTCACAGAGATCAATTTCAAGTGGCCTTCTAACCCGTGGCCCAAGGATCCCAAGCATAAGGAGCTGGGATTGTGGAACAATGAGAACGCACAGTTCTTTTTGGAGGCGGTTGCTATTGCGCCTTTGACCAGAGCATTGGGGTGGTCGAAAGAGGAGGTTACTCTCTTTGTTGCTCAGGCTAGGAAGGAGGTTAACGATAAGAGAATTCATGCTTATTGGCCTATGTAAGTTTTGTGTCCTTGTTTGGATGTTGTGAGCTGACCAGTTATTAGTATCTCGGTATATGGACGAAAGCCGAAAGATGCTTGAGGGTATGAAGAAGAACAGTGGATGCGTGATCAAAGTGCTGTTTGTGAAGTATTTGTTCAAGGTCATATACGAACGCATTGCCGTTGAAAACTATATAGTGTGGAAGAAGAACTAGGAAGATTTGCTGAATCATCCCGCCCTCTCAGCTAACTCCGTGTCTCCTAGTCGTTGATGAATCTCTGCCTCGTAAGTCGAACCCCCGGAGGCAGTTACATTTCTCAATCCAATCTTCTGCCCTGAAGCCTCTTGAATGACCTGAAGAGCGACAGTCATGCTACGTCAATGCTGAGAGGCAAATGCATCGGCGTAAATATCCATATCGGCGACAAATCCGTTCAACCTGGTGGGTGTCCAGCCTAGCAACTGCTTCGCGCGGTCAGATGAACCCCGCAGACTGGTCCCCATCGCTTCAGCGAATAGATCCTCTCCAGGGCCTACAAGCTCGTATCGACCCTTGTATCCCCAGTGTGAAGCAAGCGCCGAAAATATCTCGGTCATGTTTTCGCGACTCGTCACCAAATCAAAAATAGGATACACAGAGCCTCCGTTGATGAGGGCTAGCTTTTCAGTAGCCTTTTGAAAACCAGTAGCTACATCGTCCACATGGACGAGGCCGGGTCGTGAGTCAACGCTTAGTGGAATCTGAACGTTGTCCGGCGAGCCACCTCGGGACGCTTGGAGGAGTGGGAGAATGAATGGTGTCCATATGGTACTTTCACCGCCGTAGATCAGGGCTGGGCGTATAACAGCCACATCAAGAACGTCAGAAGCAGCTAAGACGGCATTCTCATGATCGACACGCCACGCGACAAGTTGTGCAGGGGGTGTCGGGGCATCAGGCCCCACGACATCCATATCGTTGACTAGCTTGTCACTTGACCCGTGAACCCAAGTGCCTGAGCAATATACGAATCCAAGCTTAGGCATATGCGCCAGACCGGCGAGCTTTGCGTTGTTTAAGCGCTCCTGACCAATGTTTTTGACATCTGCAAGGAATTGTGCAGAGTTCTGGTTGGCGCCGGAAACATCAATAACAATGTCAATGTGAAAATTGCGGATGGCGTTCAGATATGGGGCCGGGTTGTTGATGGGGTCGGGACAGATGACGGGAGTGATTTCGACCAGAGCTAGGGATCTGGCTTTGGTCTCGTTGCGGGCAATGCCGTAGACTCGATGCTGGCCGCTGCGGACGAGCACGTCGCTGAGTCTGCTGCCAAGATAGCCTGTGGCACCGATGATGAGAACTTTGGGCATTTTGGAAGTTGAGGATGGTGCTTTGCTATTTGGGTTGTTCGGTTTATGTAAGTATACCGGTATTCTTGAAGGCTTGAAGTGATACGATGAGTAGCCCCAACATCACGAGGATGGAAAGCATATCATTTATATCTTTCAATGTATATGTGTTACTTGTGCAGTTTGAACTGCAAGATCAACATTTCGTGTTGTCTCAACTTATCTCCGACATCTCTCTCCCGCTGATTGTAGGATATTTCCATGCTGAAACGGAATTTACATACAGAGCTTTCAATTAATTCCCTTCCACCTTCCCTAAGAGGGCACTTTGGGGATAGTGCTGAGTGGCTCTAGCGCCCACATACAACGGTTCGCCGGAGATAAGCGGGCAGCAACCTGACGGAACTAAGAATTACTACATTCAGAAGGTATTAAGTCCTGTTGAACCCGATAGGTGATTTAATTAAGTTCATCATAATTATCTAACTATTCACGGTATTGCCTGGAGTGTCGCGCATAATCAGACCCTCGGGCAAATCGTCTGGTATCAAGTTTCCGTTCAAGTATCACCCACCCCTAGCCATTAGCAAAGGCAATGCTCAAGTCATCGTGGATTTTGAGCTGGACACATGCGAGTCGAGAGTCAACGACAGTGAATAGACCTCTATAGTGCTTGGGCGATGTTCTAACAGTTGAGTTTCTGAACAGGATGAAAGCTCGACGAACAAGTCCAGTATACTGCAAATCCATTCACTCTGTAAGTCTGTCAAAGTCTGCACCTAAAGCCCGGATTACCTCGAAGGCCCCGCGGGTCTCCGCCCAAGAAGCAAGGTTATCTCGCTTGAGAGCGTGCCTCATTTTCAACAAATCAGCTTCGCTTAGAACAGGCGCAGGTACTTCTTCGGTCCCAGAAAAACGTTCTTCTTGGATCAAGTTCCAAAAGTGGGGGTTGTTTCTGTTGATTGATTCATACAGGCGTCTCGCCTGTCCCTTAATTCTCTGTATAAGATTGGCAAGGTCTTCAACGCTCCTCAGAAGGATATCAGGGCGTGATTTGACAATCCTGCCGCTGATGACAAGGTAACTGCGGATAAGCTCAATGATCTCTGCAGGTATACTACCTCGGAGAGCCCTCCTAGCGCTCTGAGCAGCTTGCAGATCAAGCAGAATCTGTACCTTAATAAGAAGCACGGCTGCTACGTGGGCCACGCTAATAGACGGCCCGACGACCCAAATATCCAGAGGATCTTCGAAGATATCAGCGTTATTGATATCCAAATATGGAAGGGTCTCGTCGCCCCAATCTTCTTCGTGATCAATGGCATACCACTTCATGAAGTCGTAGGCGGCTTGTTCCTCGCCGAGACGGATGTACAGCCCCGGAACAGTGTCACGAACACGCATGCCGTCTCCACGAGAGAGCCGGAGCATATCCAACAGGTGGACCAGAGCTTCTTCGACCGTCTCCTGTCGACCGCCAGGTCCATCGAAGACCTCCAGTAAGGTATCTACCATGTCATGACGCGTGCGCATGTAGTCACGAGTGTGGTCGATTTCCCAGAAATACCCTACACCAAGGTCGAAGAGACTTTCGTTGTTCGATGTACGAATTTCCTCCAGTGCTTGCTCCTCCTTCACGTAGGCTTCTCGTGCCGTCTCGAGATCACTACATCCTTTTCTGTGACGTTCACGATCGACCAATTGATGGGATGCCGTTAGGTTATCTGAAGAACTGGCCACCGAAAGCCTAAGAGACGACACAATTTAGTCATCTTAAGCTAGCACTTCGGCTAGTTTATTGTGGCAGTCTAAGACTTGGAGGACATTTACCTACCTGGATTCTACGCAGTAGTAAACAGCCTGGCAAGCAGGGCAACGGAGCAGATTTCCTTCTGTATTCCCACAGGTGGGTAGCTCGCAAGCCCGTGGTGAGAGTTTGTAGTCCGACTGTGACCATGCTGGCATGGCAGCTGGTACAGGCTTTAAGTTGGCTTCGGTATTCTCTTGAAGCGCATTGGCGGAAAGATAATTTCGCAGTCGTACAAGCATTATAGCCACTATACAAATGCAGCCGATTTGGAAGAAGACCATGTCAATATTCAAGCGTTCACAGTAGCAGTTTGGTGTTGATAGTGACCCGTGTAGTGGCGGAATAACTCCTTGAGATGATCCTATTTACCCCGCAGTTCAACTGAGACGAGGTAATTACATTATCACGTAGGTGTCTAGGTTTAGCTTAGCACAGAGGTTAAGGTATTTTAGGATATTAGATGAAATCACACCCAAAAGCATAAGAGACGAAATAATTTAACTACTCTATGTTAGCTTAAGCTAGTAGTTAGGATACTTTTATAAGGTAGCATAATCCTATAAGAGCATTGTTAGTCTAAATTGATTGCATTGATGTTCTTACTTCGTAATGTATCTAATTGAAAGATATTTTTATTGTGTAATGCTATAATCTTCAAAGCTAGATAAAGTTGGAACTAGAACGTTATAATCTTACTGTCTTTATCGAAAGATCTATCAAAGACAACCTTGGTACCAACGTGAGTCTAGAGCTCATTTCCATTCTTCAAGTACAGGCTAATCTCGCCCTTGGTAGTATGCAAGTTGACATTTAGACCAACGCCGTCTTTAAGATTTCCGTAAGTATTATTAACGCTAATTCTACAAATGACGATACAGATACTAACGTCGTAGGTGTTAGTGTCAACATATCTAGTCATCTGTGAAGCGTAAGTCTCTTATTGACCTACTGCGTGCCTATACTACATATATATACCTTGTAAGGGCCATAGCTCTAGTTAAAATCTCTTTGGCCTTGGTTAGTATCTACAGGAGGGAGGGAGTTAGCAATCTCAACCTGCTTGACCTCCCACATTATATCGTCCCCCTTGGGGGCTGTGATAGAGACGATAGTGCCTACGTTCTTGTTAACATGTTTATGAGTTTAATTGCGTGGCAAAGAAGTGATATACCAGCATGTGAACTAGCGTTAGACATTTTGTAGGTGTAAGACTACTTTGGTGTAGAGTAGGATGTATAGAAGTAATAAAGATAAAAGATGCAAGATGATATTTAGCTAAAGGTAAGGATAGATTACATAAACCGGTGAACATCTGGGCCTTTATAGACTTTTTGTTCCAGCTGAACGCATAAATTACTATCGTAACAACATTGCCTAATCCCGTCATCAGGCATATCAGAGTTATTTTCTTTTACAGGCTTACAGTACTTCTACTTTGTCTTTTCAATAGGATTTTCAAGGTAGACTAGACAAGGACCCCTCTAGACTATTAAAGCCTTTTCTAATAGCTTTGAGGTAATTAATACCTATCCTCCCCTGCAATATCTAACCCTTACAGTGTTTAAGAAAGGAGCTGAATGCATGAGTAAGACCTAGTCAAAGGAAGTAATACGCCCTACGTCATAGAGGATATTACGCCTTTTCATATATTTAATACCAACTCAGATGCAGTAACTTTAATATCTGCCCTCGAAATACTAGTATCAGAGAAGAATTGGTTAATAGAGGTTTCACACTAATCTGAGGATGGCCTTGCTTAATAATAGTTACTGCTGGACTATTGGGGAGCTTTTGAAGGAATGGAAAGACGTTTTAAGTTAAGGTTTCTCTACTAATTTATACTTTTAAACTGTTGCAGCTAGCTCCTTGTGCTGTGTAATACCTGCACCTCCCTCTTATGGTCTAGTTATCATACTCTAGAAATGATTTATGATCACTGTCTCCCAGCCTGGATAGCTGAGAGCTGAAATGTTATAACGTGGAGGTGCGGGCACTGCACAGCCGGGGACTCAGGAAGATGATGCTGATATGAGACTTTACATTAGCTTAGCGTAAGCTTCAGCCTGATGTACACGAGACCTGTTCTTACTCACTTCCTTTCGATTCTTTTATTATCCTCCTACGACAGCAACTACACACGCAGAAATCCCCCCCTTCTGGGACGCCGAATACCTGGTGGGAGTAGTAGAATGCTAAAGCGTTTACTGAAATATCCAATTAGAGAAGCAACCAGACGTCGTTATTATGGCGCTATTGCACACTGTTGAAAATATGGGCCAAAAGTATCTGAACACCAACCCTACAGGAACCAGATTGATTTGACCGCGATAATTTCATCAGTTAATTCTACTTATTGAATCCCATTCGAATGAAATGATATATATATCGAGATATCCGCCGAGAGTTTCTCTTCAATATCAGCTTGGATGCTGGGAATGCACCCGCAACGAGGAGAGTCAGCTGATTGTCAAAGGCATCATTCCGGTCTCTGACCTCGCTGTTTGACACCCCTGATCTATTAGCAAGCTTTCAAGTGGCTATCTTGGACGGAATACCCGAATTTTGAATTCGTTTTAACAACTGGTGATGCTTACGTCGTATTGACTTTCAGCCCTGGTTCATTCAATCATTCTATCGGTTCCACATTCTAGTTCACAATCTGAGCTGTTAGCTACTCGGGGTTTGCTTATGACACATCTGGTGATAAAGATGCCCGCAATGCGTACTTAATAAAACAACACTTTTGATCACACGAACTGTCATTCGACAGATCTGAGCTGTTGACTATGGACCTCCTTCACAAGCGCCCATAGCTACCCTATAGATATAACAAATACAGACAGATACAGACAAATACAAAATACATACGCCTTATTTTGATTGATAACTTTCCAAGTTCCCCTGCTGTTTAACTGTAGTTATTCTTAAGTTAATATCTAGATAAAGAATAACCATCCTAATAGGAACATTCTAGTTGAAGTTCTAATCTCTCTCTGGAGCTTTCCACCTAAAGCTGCCGTGTAAATGCTCCGACGCTACGTAGATGACATTCTATCCGAGAGGCAGATTTATTTCAGATTGAAACCTCCAAGAGTTTGCGTCACTTCTCACTCTCAATCAGGCACATTTCTCAGTCGATGGACATGGATGCAGAGCGGCAACCGGAGTCCCCTAAGACACGTGTGGTATGTGATAAGGCATGGAGTACCCTGTATTCTACCGCGTCACTTGCTGTCTCAGTAGTTGTCTCTTTACAGTTGACGTAACTGCGCTTGACAGTTCCAAGACTCAATCATTTTAGTGAGACATAGGGGGCACGGACATCCTAGTTTGGTCTTGTTGACTCTCGGAGTATGGAAGGGAACCGCTTTGTGGATCCAGAAAGCTGCAAGGGGGTATGGTTTCCAGAAAGAGTCGGGCGTGTCTGATGTGAATGGCTCAAATTTGCAGATCCTAGCTTCAGCTGAGCCACTTCTTTTTGATTCGCCATTCTTGGAATGCAACCCTGTGAAGATATTGTAGCATTCCTTCGTGTAGATCATTAGATCTCACCGGTGAGACGGCTCGTGCCGCCACCAGTTTAGCTTCCGCAAGGTTAGCCACGGGGCGGCGGGCGATACTCCATGGATCGCCGACCTCGTTTTTTTGCATCAGTATCAAGGTGTGATTGCATGAGACAATTGAGATAAAGTTTCAGCCGCACAAACCTGCCGTGATTGAATGGACACGCCCAAATACGAAGAGTAGCCTTGTCAAAAACTTTGTGTCAGAACTATTGCATCTGCCGACGCTATCATGCGGGCGTCTTGAACGTTTGCGACAGCCGTAGCAAAAGAACATATGATGCCTCTATGAAGGGTATCGAGTAGTAGTGCTTCTCCCTTGGTCGATCGTAAGGTTGCTTTTTCCTGTCTACCTCGGGACTTGCGCCTTGAAAAACCAAAACTAGGTCGATCGTTGGAAATGTACTTTATCTTGCCAAGGCAGTAGTTAGTTTAAGCGGTGGCTGGTCTATCTGGACTAAATTGTGCCCATATTGTCAATGTTTGTCTTGCTGGAGTGATTAAGTCGATCATGCCTGATTCTTAGGTTTATGTCCCCAATGGTATATGATGCAAGGGCGGATTGGAATGTTTTGTCTTCCTACATTTCTTCAGTGACATAGACTCTATGTCTCTGTGGGTGCAGCCACTCTATTCCGTGTCTTGTGGAGATCGCTGCTCCTCTTGTCTTTCGCGCAGAAACCGAGACAAGGGTGTGGTGACGTGTGTGGGGAGAGACAGCCTCCCTTCTTCAAGTAGCAGCCGGTGCCGTCCCTTCGCTTGCGGTATAACCTGTGTTTGTAATGCCATTAAATGATTTGCCAGAGTAATGGCCGAGATGGATGAGATTGTCTCTCTCACGCAAGGTATGTAAAGAAGTGCCACTATGGCGATGTAAATCTGTTTGATCGACCTTCCTGCATGAGGGGTAGGGCGTCTAGGTCAGCAATTGACCCGATGATCTCGTTATCATCTCAATGTATTGGAGTGACTGAAACACAGTCCTGGTTCCGCTTAGATCAAGAAATGCCAAGCTCACTAACAGTGTCATTTGAACGGGGTGTAGGTCCATCAACTATGAGCTCTCCAAGCTTGTCCAGTCCCGATCTGGCAGGCAATATTGGTCAATTGACTTTCGGCACATTCAATTCCGGGTTGTAGACTTCGAAATCTTGCGAATTCTTCGGACTATCGGTGGGGTTGTTCGCATCTCATGAAAAGCCCCCCACCTTTGAAATGGTGTTGCTAATCTTGACTCAAAAGAGCACATTCTCTGAACCCGCATGTTATCATTCATTAAATGTGACGCAAACGGGTATCGAGCCGCCTGCGCCAGAGAATTTACTCTCCAATCAACATAGCTCGTTGGCCCCCGAGGCCAAACCATCAAATCTTTCTGTCTCGGGTCAATTACCAAGCTTCATATGTTCGAGTTGGAAGGGAAAGAGTTGGTCGTTTTCCTGGTTGACAGTCTAACTTAAGGCAGTTACCGAGTTTTACGTCATATAATAGTTCGACTTGTCCCCTCCAATTGAGGAACCCGATGCTTTGCAGTTATTCCGTGGCCCATAACCACGACGAATACAGACTTGGCGTACTCGTACACTCAGTTCCCCGCCCAGCTTCTGTGCAGTATCTGCAGCAGCCTTTTCAACCTTCACTATGGCTTGGTCGGTCCGACTCTGCTTAGTTCTGGGGGCCCTCACGTCGGTGGCACAAGCTCAAGAATGTCCTGGAGTTGGTACCGATAAAGTGTAGGTTTCGAATTTCTTTTCATGGATATCGCAGAGCTAACTTTACCCAGATCCCGTGTCAAGTTCAAATCGTATGCCAACTCTCAAACCTTTGCCCTACCTGGGGACGGCGAACTCAACTTCCTGAACAACGTCGCGACCTTACAGGACTGCGCCAACCACTGTGCGGTCAATGACCTTTGCAAGGCTTCCGTATGGAACGAAGATACCCACGAGTGTCGTCTTATCAAAGACACCGATGGTTGTCAAGATGAAGAGCCTGGTCATCACTCTCTATGGAAAGTTGGCTTCATCGACACGGACGATACTTCCGGATGTTCTCCACGAGAAATCGACGCGAAGTGTGCTGATAAAGCAGACACTGCGCGCCGCGAGGCTGAGAAGAAATGCGACGCTAGCAGCAACGCCCTCAAGGCCGAAGTAGCACGCCTTCAGGCCGAGAACGCAGCCCTTCGCGACGCCAAGAATAAGGCAGAACGAGATTTGGCCGAGGAGAAGAACGCCAGAGAAGAAGATCAAAAACTTCACAACAGGCAGTGCCAAGCCAAACTTGATGAAGAAATCAACAAGAGGAGGCAAGCTGTCAAGGACGCTCGAGACGATTGCGAACGCAACTGCAGGTCCAAACAAGACAAGGATCTTCAGAGGCAGCTTGACGAATGCAATTCGAGCAACAAGGCGGATAAGGCGGAGCGCGAACGTATCGAGAACCAATGTGCCGAAGATCGTAAGCGTTGTGCCGACGGCTATGACAAGCTCAGTCAGAAATGCGTTGACGACCTGTCCAAGGTCAACCAGAAGGCGAAGGACTGTGACAACAAGTGCAATGACGCCATCCGACAAAAGGATGACCAACTTCAACAATGCACTGACAACCTCAAGAAGGTCAAGGACCAACAGAAACAGTCAGATGATCAATGCAAGGCAGACAAGACCAACCTTCAGAAGGAATGCGAGAACACTCGCAACACCGACAAGACGGCTTTGGAGGCCACTTGCCAAGCTGAGAAGGATATTATCAACAAGCAGTGTGCTCATGACCTCGACTCTGCCAAAAAGCAGCAGAAACAATGCGAGAACAAGTGTCAAGCTGAGAAGGATGTCATCAATAAACAATGCGCCCATGATCTTGATGCTGCCAAGAACCAGCACAAGCAAGCTGAAGACAAGTGCCAAGCTGAGAAGGAGGTCATCAAGAACCAGTGCGCTCATGACATTGATTCTGCCAAGGACAAGCAGCAGCAACAGTCCGAGAATAAGTGCCAGGCTGAGAAGGATGCCATCAAGAACAAGTGCACTCAAGATGCCGATACTGCTAAGGAGCAGCAGCAAAAGCAATCGGAGTCTAAGTGCGAGAAGGAGAAGAATGCCATCAACAAACAGTGCACTCAGGATCTTGATGATGCCAAGAGCCAGCAGCAGAAGGAACAGTCCAAGTGCCAGAAGGAGAAGGACGAGCTTGACAAGCAATGCAGCGACAAGCTGGCCAAGGAGCAGACGACCTCTGACGAGAAATGCGAAAGCCAAAAGGATGGCCTCCGCAAGGATTGCGAGGACCGTTGCAAGGCCTCGGCGCGAGGCAAGGACGACATCTGCTACAACCCGGGTGGCTTCACCGCCTGGCCTAACACACTTCCGCCCTTTAGCGTGGACGATACCAACTATGTGCTGAAGCCCAATACTCATGTGAACCCAGGAAGGTTCTCACTACGCGACGCCAGCTCACCTGCTGCCTGTGCGAGGGACCACTGCAACAACGCGAGCGACTGTATTGCTATTCGGTGGGACGTCAATACGGTAAGACACCCAAGTCACTGACCCCATTCACTGCTAACTTCCTGACTCAATAGCCCGATAAATGTTATGTCTTTATCGACTCGCCGTACAGCCCATTTGAGACGAGTCGCTTGAAGAACTACCCCAACTCTTACATGATCTTTAAGGGTGACAAGATCTAGTAACCATTTTCCGTGAAGCTGAAAGTGCTGTGCGTCTATTACTGCGCATCACTTTCGTCAATGAATTCAGTTTGAAGTAGTAGTAAGGTGGGATGGCTGGCGAGGACGGATCTTATTAATTGTCGGATGGGTAGCAGATAGCAATCAATAGTTCCCTTTGTAAAAACGACTGTCTTTGTATGCGATTGTGAGTGCCATTACTTCGTCTGTGTCTGTGGATAGCAAAGCCACAGCACAGCAAGTCTTATGTGACGGGTAGGCCTTTTTAGTTCCTGGTGCCCTCTGACGAGGACTGAGCGAAGATGCTGTATCAAGCAAGGCTCCAGCCGTTTACGTAAAGTGCCATACGTCGGTAGGTCACCGCCCATAGCGTCTTACGCGAAGTCTAAAAATCATGACCCCAGTAAGTGGGGGGTGTCGATTCACATAAGCTTTGTATATGGCAGGGAGCCAGCCAGATACGGCCTTCTCTCTAAGGGCTCTATTGGCTGTTTCGATGAATTGTTACGGTAGACCCGTGTCCTTCCAAGTACAAATGTTCGTATTTTTATGAGGCTCAGAAACTTGCAGCGGTTTTAAAAGCAGCGACATTAGGAAACATTTTCCTAACAAAATAGAAACCTTTCCCGGCTGCCCTCCTGCCATTTAACTACGAACACACATTCTGATCCCAACAATTTCTATCATATAGCGTGTCCAGCAGAGAATGCCTTCAAGGACCAAACAACACGTCATTGATCCAGAATTGGAGTGTGGTTCTGTTGTTTCTCAGCTCTGCGAATTTGGCATCCAATTTCTCGGCTGAGACACGGAGCACGCCGGCGAATTCCGGCCGCTTGCTTACTTCCATCAGGCCGCTCAAGAATTTCGCAGCTTGTGGTGCACTGCCGATTTGGTTGGCAGAGAACAGAACAGCTGTGAGTTGTTAGTGACTTGTACTGGCTCGTAGGGATGTAAACTTACCATCGCGGGGATGGAAGGCAGCTTGCAATTTCTGCTGGCAGGTAATGATGGCGTTCTGCAAGGTGTCTTCAGCCTCCTCGGTAGGCCACCCGTCAGTGATGATGATGACAAGGATCGGGCGCTCGAACGCTGCTCCTGCGTTGGTCACGCTGTAGATGAACGGCTCGAGGATCTTGCTGTTCAGATTTGTTCCGATCTTGGTGCTGCCGTCGGGGGTGAAGCCCATTTGAGCCTTGAGAGCATCGCCCTTGAGGTTATCCAAGCCACCGCTGGATTTATTGATGAAGCGGATATGAGCGCCCTTCTCATCGGTCGAGAACAAGCTCATTGTAGAGGCAATTTGACTGACGATCTCGGACTGGTTTGGCCATCGGTTCTCCTCTTGCATAGAGCGGCTGTCATCTGCACATCACATGGTAAGTTATGTCCGTAGTAATAGAGGCTGGATACGGTACTGACCACAATAGATGATAGGCTGATACAAGGCCATATGGAAAGATGACGCGACTTCTGCAGAAGTAAGACGGAAGCCGAGACTCGGGTCAGTCACGACTGTAAAAGCCTTGGTGAGAATGCTGTCCAGGACAGGACTGCCCGGTCCAAAGAAGCTCTCCAAGCCATAAGTAGCGACGACATCGTCTAAAATGGTTTTCAATTCAGGCTTCGTGGTTGGATATGCGGATACCTGCGAGCACGATGTCAGTTGTGTTAACCACTGAGTCTTGTAGTAGCTTACTGGTGGCGCCGTGCGAGGCTCAACAATCTCTTTGTTGATCACCCTGAAAGCATCGATGACACTGTCTTGCACGGGCTTCTTAGGTGCGAGGTAATCAATTGCGAGGAACGCCGACGAAACGAGGAACCGTGTAAGTGAGGTCCCAGTTGGGTTGAGAGGGTCTGGACCAACAAGAGCTTCCTTCACCTTGGCGTTCAGAAGACGATCTGCCAGATCCAGCGCGGTCTCGCCCTTGCTGTTCGGGGTAGTGACGGAAGCTCCCTTGTCCTTGAGAGCTTTAACGATCTCAGGATCCGGATTGTTCTTCAGCGCCCGCATAAGAGGGGTGTCATGGGGATAAGAATCGTCTTCTTCATCGACGTTGATATCCGGGTGGTCAAGAAGGATCTTCACGACGCGGGCTGCGTTCTCCTTGGCATCAATTGCCATATGGAGTACAGAAAGGCCACTGGGAGACTTCTTTTTGACGTTGGCCTTGTGGTTGAGAAGAAGACGAATTGCGTAGGTGTCCCCGTTCAATACGGCATAACCAAGAGGCGTATTGCCATCAACAGGTCTGTTGATGTCATCGCCACTGGCCATTTCCTTGAAGTCATCTCGAGTAAGGGTCCTGTCTCTGACCCTGTCTGCGATGATGTTGGACATGGTGATAGTCATGAAGTTGGATGCAAGGGGGAGGCAGAAAGCGAAGTCAGATTGAGTTGCTGGTAGAAGGGTAAGGAGGATGTTAGTAACGAAGGGATGGGAATGCGGTGGTCAAGCAGCAGAAAAGAGTTGACTTATACGGGTCAACTGGTTTCTCAGACTGCCTTGTTTTCAGATGCTTATGCAAACATCTGGCCTGAAACCCAATCTTGCCTACGGGGTTACGGCACTCGGTCCATGAGACAGTGTTTTACTTTTGCCCCCCCTGTCCTTATGCCCCGAACTGCGAGCTTAGATAGCGGCACGGGTCTCTCCGCTTGACCATGGGCACGCCAGGGACGGACCGTGGCGTTCGCGGGTGAAATTATCTCCGAGACACATAGCCCTTTTCTCACAGCTGAACTGCTGAAGTCATCGATTCTCGTTCACAGGCTCAGGACGCGTGGATAGGAAAGAGAAGTACCACACCTCGTTTCTCAAATCGTACTCACACTTTGTTTCCTCCGTCTTTGAGTAAAATATAAGCTAAAGGCCAAATATGGGTAATCTCAAATACCGTGGCGAGAGACTTATGTGTTCATCTTTCGTCGGGTCTTAGCTTGTTCTTCTTTCTTTTTTTTTTTCCCCTCCTTGCAGCGGCATGCTTCCTTGAGACCCCACTGGATCAATTCCAATTCAACCCTTTCATGTCTGAGGCCTCAGTCTCTCATGGATACAAGGATTGCCCCATCGTCAGGGTGTAAGCCGACTGCCGAAAGCATGTGAATCAATTCCCAGACACTTCATCCTCACGTAGTATCTTGTTATAAGACATTGGTCACATGTCAAGTCACCTCATTCCAGTAAGCTAGACAAATCTACTACGAAGACACTGACATTTCCAGCCAAGAACAAGTCTAGGAAGATGTGACGAGACAGCACTATGCATCCGCTAAGACACGGAAACCATCTCTTCATCCAAATCTAACACCTGTCATTCCTTATATCTATGCGCTAAGGATGATGATCAAATAGTGTCTCAAACGCCTCTCTAGATACATACACTGAACCTTTCCTTACCACCCTCCAGATATCCCTTCCAACCACCAATCAACAGACATTCCCGAGCGACGCCTGTCTTAACTGGTAAGGCCGAAGTAACGGGACTTTTGGCAATCCCAAAACCGGAACCAGCCGAGCGGGGTGTAGCCTAAGGGAGATTTTCTACCTAAAACAGAGGGTGAAGACCCCTTTGATCCAAGTACAGAGGGCTCATCTTTCACAGAGGGAGATGGCGTAACCATTTGCGTCTTGGAGGAAGAACATTGGCAAGACAGAGTCAAGCAATACACCCCCTTGTGGTGATCTTTTTGTGATGGCCTTTTGTGGATAATAGTCCTGGCGCCTAGCCTGAAGAAGCAAAAGGCAGAAGCTTACTCAAGGTTTCTCGGGCCGTCGTTTCTGTGAACCTTGTGCTTATCTTGGGGGGTTGGTACAATTGCGGCAATGGTCATGATGGCTCAGATTGTCGATCACCATGCTTTCTCATTTATTTTATAACCTTAATCCTTCTTGAGGGAGATACTGCATTGAGTTTCAGCGCAACAATAACAACACACACCGTTATTAGCTGCTGATATCCGCGAGATCATCATTATTTTCTACTTGATCGAGAAACACGACAAACCCAATGGAGATATCAACTTCTAAGGACTTTGTAAGATTTACCTCGACACATGTGATGGTATTGCAGATCTCAGAGAGAAACTGCTAGAAACTCAAACTGCCCCGTAAGAGTTGAAACCGAGAAGCGGGTATGCCTTATAGAACCTACATACCGAACCATTGCGTCTCGGCACAAGGGGAGACGGAGACTTGCATGCTGCATCCCGAGTGGCTCGAATCAGATGTCTTGAATCTGATCTACAATCAAAACCTTAGATTCCGTGCTTGAAGAATGCTTGAAGTATGACCCCGCTTCATACGCTGGTCGAAGCGGCTGAACCCTTTCTGCCATGTCTCGATAATAGGTCATGATCTGAGTCTTGAGCTCCCTTGACGTGTTCGACCTACTGGGGCTCTACAGAATAGATGTCTCTCCTCCATTACAGTTACAGCTGATACGATACCAACCGCATTGAGGCGCCCCGGTTTGAGGCTGGCTACGAGCGGGGGATCTACCAACCTCTGCTTGCATCTAAAGGACTTTGTGAAGTCCGCCATCAATGGATAGCTTACCAGATGATCATCAAGTACTTATATCCCATTACATCACGCCATCTCTGAGCCACAGGATCCAAGCAACAGACACACCACCCTCCTCTTCTCTTTCACACAGAAGCCCTTTCTCTTCCCCATTCAAGCCTTGTCCAGCGCTGTCACAATGACGCGCCTCAGGGACGTCGCTGTCTTATTCGCCAGCTCTGTCGTCTTGGCCCAGGATCCCCATCACATCCTCGATGGAAGCTCCTCGGGGCTATTGACAACACCACTGGGCACTCAAGCTAGCACATTGGGCTCATGCTTGATGGGCTCAGCTTGCCAGAAAGTTGGCAAGAAAATCACCATCGATGATATTGTTATCTCCACCGACGCTCATGGAAACACAAAGTGTTGTCCTCAGGGCACCAGCTTCAACGGCGTCAGCTGTGTCTATCCCAAGTCCACTGTCTGTCCTCCCAACATGCACTTTGCAAATGGTGTTTGTATCCTCACTTCTGGTCCTGTCTGCGAGGATAAGAACTTGGTGCCGACCAAGGATGGCTGTGCCTCCAAGGTCCCACCTACCTGTCCTCCAGAGACTGTTCTAGATAACGGCCAGTGTGTGTTGAGGAAGGAACCGACTTGCCCAGGTGGAAAGAAGATTGTGAACGGCCTCTGTATCACCGATCAAGTACCCAAATGTCCTGAAAAGGGCTTCCGTGCCCAAGGCAATCTCTGTGTTCATGAAGATGGCCCAACATGTCATCAAGACTGGCTCAAGGTCGTTGACGGCAAGTGTGTGCACATCAAGGAGCCCGTCTGCCCCGATAAGACCAAGCCAGTCGGTGGCCGTTGTATCCATGAGCAATCCCCAACCTGCCCAACCGGTTTCCGCATCTCCGGCGACACTTGTGTGCACGAGCGCGGTCCGTCTTGCCCTTCCGGCTCCACGTACCGTAACGGCGTGTGCGAATACAGCAGACCACCTATTTGCAAGGAGGGAAGCCTGATTGATGGCCAATGTTCGACCGACAAGGCGCCCGAATGCCCTTCAGGTTACAAATTCGACAAGGTCGCATTCCGTTGCCAGCGTCGAGATACACTCCAGTGCCAGGCCGGATACGTGAACCGATGGGACCGCGTCAGTGATAAGATTGCATGCTGTCCCAAGGACTTTGGCGGTTTTGATGGCACCTTCTGTACTCAGGACTACTCAGGCTCCGGCAAATGCCCTCCCGACTCGGAGCTTCGCGACACCAAGTGTGTTACTACTCCAGGACGCCACCCAGACTGTGACGGCGGAAAGGGTTTCGTTGAGAAGGGCGTCTGCTACAAGAAAGAGGAAGCTTTCTGCCAGAGCCCTCTCAAGTTACTCAAGGACAAGTGTGTCTACGAGACTGAACCCTACTGTACCGATGGCAAGCTCTCTCCTACTCGCAACGAGTGCATCATTGAAGGCCCCAACTGTCCTAGTGACTCGATCGTCATCGATAATGAGTGCGTCTCCAACGTTCACATCCCTGAATGTCCTGCCGGCCTCAAGCAGCAGGGCAACTCTTGTATCGGCGAGAAGATTCTCAGCTGTCCTGCCGGAACCACCAGGAGCGGCGACTACTGTATCTACGGCGACGTCCACCCCGGTTGCAAGGACGGTCTCGTTTTGCTGGGCGACAAGTGTGTCACTCGTACCACTTCCAAGTGTCCCGAGGACACGATGCCTGAAGGAGAGTACTGTGTCTCCATCAGAAGCCCAGGCTGTCCTGAGCCCGACTACGTCTACTCGCTTGAGAGACGCGCGTGTGTCCACCGACACAGGCCATCATGTCTCCCTCCTTTCTACCTGAAGGGCGGACGCTGTGTTATCGACACTCTGCCAGTTTGTCCCACAGATACAGTCCGCAGTGGAGACAGCTGTATCACTCGTGCCAACTGTTCCGGCGACTACACCCTAGTAGGAGACCGCTGTATCTCCAACAAGGGACCAGAGTGCTCAGACCCCTTCACCGAGTTCGATGAGAAGACCGGCTCGTGTATCTCCCGTTCCCAAACACCTTCTTGTACTGATGGGGCTACTCTCTCTGGCGGCAAGTGTGTCGCCAAGGCCGATTGTCCTCCCGACACCACTCCCATGGGCGATTACTGTGTTTCATACCGGAAGCCACGCTGTGAGGATGGCTTTACCCTTGAGAATGGCGAGTGTGTCCTCAAGAAGGGACCAACTTGCCCAGCTGGCTACATCGCCCGTGGCACCGAGTGTTATTCCATCAAGAAGCCTGTTTGTCCCGCAGACAGTGTTATGGATGGCGACCGCTGTATCATTGGAGTCAACCCTGACTGTATCATTCTCGGTACCTGCCCTGAGATCGCTTAGTTGTGATCTGGAGCTTGTTGTCGAAGCCACTCGGAGATTGGGGCCATTCCCTGAAGGACCAGCGCTCTTTACCTGTTTTTTACCTTTTTCATATGTAATCCTGTCGATGATATGGTGGGCGAGGAGGCCCTTGGCGAGCCTTCGAAGACAACTGCCCATCGCTCATCTTGTGCATCATCCTTGCTCGATTTCTTTATCCACTCGCTTAGTCTCACTACTATGTTACCTTAGTTTCGCAAATAATAACGGTCCACCTTTCAATGTCACAAGATTGCAAATGAAGTTTGAGTAAACTACATCAACCAAGGTCTAAGGGTCTTATCTATATCTATCTTGTACTGCCTCTCACATTCAGAAGGGTCTGTCATCAATTGCTTGCGTAGTGAATGAATAGCTTTACCTATCGAACTTATATTAATACATAACAGCCTGATCCTTGTTCAAACTGATGACATGTATATGTGTCCATCCACGACGTCTGCTAAGCCTCAAGTCCCCGAATCATCTCTTCTTTCACTTCCTCCAAGAACCTTTCTATGAAGGCTCTATCGTAGTAACTCTTATTCCAGCTTGCTGTCAACACAAACTGATCTCTAAACGTCCAACCATGACACTGAACAGCCTTAGCTATCATCTGCGTCCCCAACCAAAAGTCTTCCACTACCACTTCTCCTTCATTCCCTCCATCTGAAACGGGATACGTGCGATCCAAGACCTTCTCTACCAAGCCCATGCTGGCGAAATCGACAGCCTGAACAGTCGGCATATCGGGAGGTGGAGGGGTATTCATCAAGTCAAGAATCCTTCTGATGAAAGGAGCACCAAGGTCAGCAGTGGAAACGGGTTGTCCTGCTTCGTCCTTGAATCCAGAATTTCTGGCGCGTCCATACGACTTTTGCAGCTCGTCACACACTTGATCAAAGGTCTTGTTCTCGTTTACCACATCCAAGACAATGACGGGGAAAGCAGCGCAATATTCACCAATAGAGTACTGAGGCGTATTGTATAGTGAAGGGAAGTCCTTGCGTATGTCAACGGGGGCGAATCTCCCATAAGACTTGCACAGTGGATGTTGAGGATACCTCGCAGAACAGCGAATGATGGCAGCATGGGTCGCGAGAGATATTGTAATGCCCTTCGCTTTACTCCCTGCCAGTAATTGACTCGTTGTCTCTTTACCAAAACTGAGAGTGGCTCTGGTGGAGTCTCCGGGGATGTCTTCATCACTTCCCTCTCGTGGAGGAAGCGCAACGCTGGGCGCACCAGCCAACATGTCAGTGTACATAGTATCTGCAGCTTTTCGCATGTAGTCTGGGGTGTTGGCCTCGTCGGAAAAGGTGTCTAGGATCCAATCCACGTTCGGTGCTATGCTGCCATCGCCAACAGGAGATGTGAAACTGTCGAGTGCGGCGTCGGCGCCTTTGGCGAGTGATTGTGACAGAACATGGAGAAAATTGACCGCAATGGTCATTGCTGAACCGCCGTCCATGCGCCAGTGGCTCGTTTGGAAGAGCACTTGAGAAGAAGAGGGAATCCAAGTGCAAGTCGCATGCTCCTCATCTTTGGCTGTTTCGAAGAGATCTGTGGCACTTGTTGCTTTGTGATCAATTCTGAAAGTCTTGACCAGCCATTCCTCAGCATCATAACTGGGGATGAGGATAGCGGGAGTCTTTCCAGACTTATCACTGTGGTTTTGCAAGTTGAGGACGCTTCCAAGCTGTGGATGATGCTTGACTGTCGCAGCCCATGCTGTACGAATGTGGGGGACTGGATCAGCCACTGAAGAAGGGAATGATAGCTTCAATGCAGTGTATATGGAAAGATGTTCCTTTGAGAGGGGAGCTGTGACGGTCTTGAAATGATAGAGCAGCTTCTCGACTGTTGAAAAGGGACGAGCTCGAACGTCTGGATTAGAAGTGAGGCTGGTGAAAGCCGGCTCTGACCGAGCAGTAATTGGATTGGGGCTGAGGGAACCCATGGTTCTAGGGCAATTGTCTCAGTAATGACAGAAGATCGCGGTTGTTTGGGATGGGAGATCTATGATGGCTGATTAAATGGATATACAGCTTTTCTTCCACGATTCGGGATTCAACAAAGTGCATTAAGAATTGATGACAAGTGTAACCTGCAGCACCCAAATTCAGAACGATGCTGTTGAAAGTCGTTTCAACGGTCTTTGCGGAGATAACGGCAGCGGCCACTGTATCGTATTTGTAAGCTATAAGCAGATATGAGCGATGCGATGGCACCATGGCAATTGGAGACAACAGAACCCTTGTACTCAAAACTTCTCCCGGCGGAAGCAAGCTGGGCTGGGCAGGGGATGTTGCAGGGTAGTCTAATCCTTGTCAGCTTCGAGTCCTTAGCGTGCGATGCATGTCAGCTCGACAAAAGTCCTTAGCGGCCGAGTCCCTTAGCGTGAGTCCCTAGCGTCAATCCATCCATGTTTCATCGCCTCGACATGGGGTTTTTCGCTTCCTTCTGCTTACTGCCAGTACCGAAAAAGAAGGATCTCTTTTTGTATGTCATGGTCAGATTTTGCCATGATGTGCTTCATACTATATGTATTGATGGCATTCTGGAACATGTCTCAGCTGCGACGTAAACCACCTGATTGATTCTATTCAGACTTACCCATTTTCATTACCCTCTTCCAAGATGTCTCCTATTGCTGATCAAACCGGCACTGTGCCTTTCAGTCATGAAGCTCTTGACCAACAGGTTGAGACCTTCTATCGCATTATTGGTGACTTGAAGTCAGGCCAGCGACCCTTGATCGCAGCTCATGGCGGTCCTGGCTCAAGCCACGATTACTTCCTAAACCCTCTTGCCAGCTACCCTGCAGAGACTGGCAGACCGTTGGTCCTGTACGATCAAATCGGAAACGCCAAGAGCACCAACTTCACCTTTGAGTCAAAGTCGCTGCCCAACCTGTCAGTCGATGTATACACTGCTGAACTCGACAACCTGGTGACTAAGCTCGGCATCCAAGACTTTGACTATCTTGGTCACTCCTGGGGCGGCATGATGGGTCTTGAGTTCGTCATCAAGTACCAACCCAAGATGAAACACTTGATCTTGGACT
This sequence comes from Fusarium luffae, assembly GCA_013184325.1. Classification (NCBI taxonomy): domain Eukaryota; kingdom Fungi; phylum Ascomycota; class Sordariomycetes; order Hypocreales; family Nectriaceae; genus Fusarium; species Fusarium luffae. The sequence continues at coordinate 20,234 of JABCJV010000562.1, read as the reverse complement.
CTGTTCCTGCTTCCGTCGAGCTGTGGACGAACAAGATCAAGGATACCCTAAATGAGCTAGACCCAGCTGAACGGGACCTGGCGCTGGAACTAGATGCCGCCCAGCAATATCAGGATCCACGCCTGCAAGCTATTTTGAAGAAGCTGCAAGACAAGCATGTCTGCAGATTGGACCCTTGGCCAGAAGCAGCTCAGGGTTTCTTTGGCACCATCATGAGCAACCCGGCTGTATATGCAACCATGCTAGGACCTAGCCAATTTGCTACATTGGGAGCGTTGAAAGGTAAGCCAAGCCAAAACAAATTATAGCTACAGCACGTGCTAACAAATCTTATCAGGCTGGTCTGTTGTCGGTCGCTGCAAGGACATCAAGGTACCAACACTGGTGCTTCACGGCGAGTACGACTGGGCAGACGACGCTGGCGTCAAGCCTCTCGTTGAAGAGATTGAGAACAGTCGCCAGGTTACGCTCAAGGGATGCAGTCACATGTGTCATTTGGAGGATACGGAGGCGTTTAAGAAGGAGGTTTTTGGGTTCCTTGACAATTAGATGGAGACATAAGACATAGACAGTTTACGCAATTCACATTAAAATGCACATAAGTGCTATTCAATGTTAGAGAATACCATCACCTGAATAAATATCTTTGCCAGAAGTCAATTTCGTGACGGTATTTCTTGTCCTAATAGCGAATAAGGACATAATAGTAGTTTCACAAAATTTTCGTAGCCTCAATCAAATGAATGTCACTGTCCCAAGTTCGTCTCGGAGAATAAGCCATCCCTCCAGCTATTGCAATTCAACCATTCTCTAGGAGACACGCCCCTTGAGGCTTACGATCTTACATCTTACAACGACGCTGTTGACCAACCCTTGTTCACGTTGCATCGGCCCTGCCGCGGAAAATTAGCGCAAAAGACAGGGGGCTCAGGGCTTAGCATCCCCTTAGCTCCTCACCATCAATCCGAAGACCAATCGCTTAGAAGTAGGGGCCCAGTGGAGTTACAAAAGAACCTGGTGTAAGATCAGTGAGACATCGTCTTTGTTGGCCATGCATCTTACAGCGGAAACGAAAGCATGAGCATGTAAGCGAAAAGGGCCTTTCTTTTTCGGCAGATCCCTCGCTGATTAATTCGAAATGAATTATTAAGCCGCTGTTGAGTCAAGCACGAAGACACGTGTGTCCACTTGTCCGAGAGAATCCTAGCTAAAAAAGAGCATGCCCTACTCACAAACACGGCATTCAGCAGTCGATTACCAGCAAACAACGACCATGTCTTCTTCGCCAGGTCTTGACAGAGCGCCAGCCATGGCAAATGATGTTACCGCAGACACTGAGCCTGCTTTCAAGGTCGAGACCAAGACTGACGCTAGGGAGATGAATACCGACGATGACAGCCAGTCTTCTGAGGTTGAGTATCCCAAGGGATTCCAACTTGCCTTCATCGCCATTGCGTTGGCTCTAGCTCTTTTCTTGATCGCTCTTGATATGGTGAGTTTTCTTCATTTCCTCTCAAATCATCAGCGACTGAAATTCTCTAGACAATCATCGCAACCGCTATTCCCAAGATCACAGATGAATTTCAAGGTCTTGACAAAGTCGGATGGTACTCCTCCGCCTTCTTCGTCACCATCGGATCATTCCAATCCTGCTGGGGCAAAGTCTACAAATACTTTCCACTCAAGATATCCTTCCTCACAGCTATCATTATCTTTGAGATTGGTTCTGCTATTTGCGGTGCTGCTCCCAACTCGAATGCCCTCATCGTTGGACGCGCTATTGCTGGCGTGGGTGGCGCTGGCGTGAGTGCCGGTAGCTACACCATCATCGCCTACTCAGCTACACCTGAAAGACGACCCATGCTACTCGGCCTATTGGGAATTTCTTACGGTTTCGCCAATGTCATCGGTCCGCTGGTCGGCGGTATTTTCGCCGACAAGGTTTCTTGGAGATGGTGTTTCTACATCAATCTGCCCGTTGGCGCCATATCCATTGCTATCATCACATTCTTCTTCAGTGACCCACCTCAGGCAAAGCCAGCCCGAGTCCCATTGAAGGGAAAGGTGTTGCAGATGGATCTCGTCGGTGTCGGTCTTCTCATCGCTGCGACTATTTGCTTCGTACTTGGCGTTGAGTATGGTCAAGGAAAATACAGCTGGGGAAGCTCCAAAGTTATTGGTCTCCTCGTTGGTTTCGTCCTCATCCTGCTCGTTTGGGCTGCGAATGAATGGTGGATGGACGAGCGTGCCATGATCGTGCCACGCATCATCAGAGACAGAACAAACTTGGTCATGTCTGGTATCGCCATCGCCATTGGTGGTTCCTTCTTCCCTGTTGTTTACTACGTGCCGATCTACTTCCAGAGCATCGATCATGCTACTCCCATCATGTCTGGTGTTCGCAACCTACCCATGGTCATTGCGGTAACATTTGGCATTTTCCTCGCTGGCGGTCTCATCTCAAAGACTGGTCGGTATCAGCACATTTTACTCTTTGCCCTTGGTCTCTCTACTGTTGGCGCAGGCCTCATCTACACCTTTGACCTGCACACCTCCACCGGCAAGTGGATCGGCTACCAAATCCTTGCCGGTGTCGGTTGGGGACTTGCGTATCAAATTCCTTTGACCGTTGGTCAGGGTTCTTGCGATCCCATGGACATGGCGCTCATCACGTCAAACATCTTGTGTTAGTACTTCCCCTCCCCACGATGCCTCCCGCATATATACTGACAAATTTTCCAGTCTTCCAATCTTACGGCGCATCCCTTTTCATGTCAGCCGCTCAGGCCGCCTTTGTAGACCAAATGACGGCCAAGGTCATGGAACTCAGTGACAGCATCAGCAAGGACTTGCTGGTTCTGACAGGTGCTACTGATATCTACAATGTCTTCAAGGGTGATGAGCTCAACGATGTGCTGGCTGGGTACATGCATGGTCTCAAGGTTGTTTATGCTATGGCCATCGGTACGATTGGTCTCGGCTTTCTGATTGCTCTGGCAATGCCATGGAAGAAGCTTAAGCAGGGACAGGCTACAGGTGGTGCTTAGCTGGTTAAGGTGGAGTTGAAACATTTTGTTGTTGGTTGGGGTCAACATATCAATGTATGGACGGCAAGCGCTCGGCGGAAAAAGCGGAGAGGGGGAAATGGACTTTCGCAATCACGTAATCATAGAGGAGTTATCCATAGAAAGAACAGAGAGATCATTTATGCAGGGAAGGAGACAACGACCCACAGTGAGCAAGTAGCGTACTGCAAGGGACGGATAAAATGTGCCATGAAGAGTAAGAGAGCCACATCACTACATTTACCCTACACCTCAGCCTGACAGTTCGTATGATTAAAAGTGGTGTTGTGTGAAGTACGCATTGCGGGGCATCCTATCGCCAGATGTCTCACAAGCAAACCCCGAGTAGTACCCCACATCTCCGCGACATGACTGCTGTCAAACTGGAGGATATGGCAAAGTTACATTGTGCTATCATAAATGCATGTGGAGAATGGTGCGTGGTATTTCATGAGTCCCTGTCAACAGGACCACGGACAGACCCGTAAGTTTTGACACGCTGAATCCTTTGGTGCAGGGATGGATGCAAACGAGATCGGTTGAAAGATTCTCAATTGTTCAATCTAGGTCTATACTAACCGCAAAGAAATACGACTGCCATTCTATTTTCCCTTTTTCGTCCAATTTTGCCGTCAAATGTACCACCCAAAATGTCTCCATCATTGACTTTAAAGGTCAAGTAGTCCCTTCTTAAAGTTGCTAAAGCCATAGACGTGTACCGGCTGCAACTTGGCAAGGCTCCTTACCCTCTCGACATCTTCATCGACCATAGTAAGTGACTCGTTTTCGTTTCCACTAGTGACCAAGAGACCCCGGGGATAGAGATGATCAAGTCCGATATCCTTACCCACAAAGTTAAACAAGCCATGGCGCTCCCTGTAACACCAAGGCTGACCATCCTTGTACACCAAATCGTGCGTATCACGCACATCACCCGAGTAAACACTCTCAAACACGCCAGCCACGTTGACGGAAATAGATGACATCCATGGCACGCGGAACACGGAAGCCTGGCCCAATCCCTGCGGGACAAGAGGGAACGACAGCTTGACAGCACCGGTGGAGGCGTGCACTGACAGACGCACGTGGTGCGGGAGCGCCTTGAGAACTAACCCAGTAAAAGCCTCAGAGCGAGCCATGGTGGCTCGGGCTAGTTTCTTGGTAATCTTCTTTCCCTGCATGCGGCTGAGTCCCTGCATGACGGGGGTGTACTTGAGGTCAATCTCGTAGAAGCGGCTCATCTGGGTGTAGGTGCGAAGTGAGTCGGGGTCACGGGCGAAGAGTGCGTCTAGAAGCTCGGGCTTGGTGTGTTTTTCGATTTGACTGCGGCAGTTGTGGAGACCCTCGATGTAAGATTCTTTGTCGAGGGGTACTGTAGGGACACCCATCAGCTCGTGGGGGGAGCTGATTCTGACGTTGAAGTCGTAGGTCTTGGCCATGCGGTCAATGGCTTGGGAGTATTCCCAGACCTTCTCGTCTGAGGTAGGGTAGATGTCTGTTGCGATGATGAGATGTTGTTCTTTTCCAAGGTTCAAAAATTAACGTACCATTGAATACTGCTCCGTCGGAGGCTACTGTCACTCGGGCTCCGAAAGGGTATACTTGTGTGACATCAAGCGTCATAGAATGGAGTTTGTGCAGTCCGATGTATTCTCCCATGTCAGGAAGTGAGCCAGTCACCTTGTCGGGGTTTTCCTTCATTAATGTTAGAACAAGACTTTCTCAAGGTTAGAGCATGGAAACAAACGTACCGACTTGAAAGGGTAGGATGGAATGACAAAGTTGATGGGCTCACGACGACGAATCCAATACTCGACGTGCGTTCTAAACTTGGAGCGACCCTCCCATTGTCGAACACTGTCGACGCCATCTTCTGTGGTCTTGGTGTGCATACCATACTTCTGAACAACATCCAGGATCTCATCAGCTAGCTCGGTAATATAGACATCAAGAGGTGCATCTGGATAGCGTCAATATTAGAGTGTTGAAGGTATGGAGTGGGCTGACATACTGTCCTCTTCGTCTGAAAGTTGAACTTCACGTACTACTACTGAAGTAGCCTTCTCAGCCTTGTCGGCAAATGCTGATCGAACCTCGAACATGATGTCAGACTTGTGGAATCAACTTAAAGATGCTTAGTGAATGTCGTGGGGAATCTGAGGATTGCAATAATTATTTCAAAGTGTACCTATCCTACCCTTTTATATCAAAAACGACGACGTTCTCTATCTCTACAACCCATTTCGTTTCATTACAGCTGACACCCTCTCGCCATGCCTTAGTTCCGATCTGACTTGAGGCACAGTGAGCATCGAGATGGGAGCCTAGTCTTGCTCGCCGCTTGAGGACTTTGATACAATTACTGCATCCACGAGGCAATGAGGCGGAGACATGTTGTGGTCTGCCAATGGTTCTATTCCGTTTCAACCAGGGGTCCGTTACTGCAGGAGCCTGGTGAAAGGTATGGTTGAGAGCGCTTGACATGATTGAACGAACTTCATTCAAGAAAACTCTGTCCTAGTTTGCGCTTACGGCGTGGCATGGCTCGGGTCGGGCCTGTTGATTCATGGTGCAGCTGTAAGCCGCCATGGACTTTTGGCAGGATTTCACAGCTGGATCATCATCCTGGGCTGAAGGGGTAAGGCGATAGCTCGATCTGGGTGGCATGCTCGCTTTTTTCCGGTTGATATTGGCCGTTTATATGCATTTCTACTTTACTACAAACGACTACGAGCGCTATCGACACGATCCCAAAGGGTCTGTCCCGAGAATCTGGAATGGCAGCAATGATCGTCCTGAACTCCTGCAGTATAACCACACGTATAACGACTACCATAGAGCCCGTGCGTAACAGTTCTTGTGTTCTCCAGATGCATGTAGTTCGATTTGCAGATTTGACAGTGATGCCATACTGACGGAGAATATCTTCGGCCCGGGACATGATCGACCCTCTTTTCTTGTAGCATTGCTTTGTAATATAGCAATTTGCACCGAGGAAACGATGAACTCTGACTGGGCATAGCATTCGGGGATTATACGGCGCAAATCCATGTCAGTCTTACGAGGCTGACGCTAAGGGACTCGCAGAGTAGAATAAAACATACTACTGTAGAATCCTACGGATAAATTGTACGATACTTTCTAGCGTATCAGAATGGGTGTGCAGTTTCTACCCGAGAGGATCAGATCGGAGTTCAACAAATCGAGATAACGCGCTTATGGTTTCATCCACGCTAGTAATGGCGAGATCGCAGGGGTTTCTCAGGACCTGCCTTACAGGGCTTGTACTAAGGACTCTTCGTCACAGGATGTAACCGAATCCTGCCGGGTCGGATTGGACCCGCAATAGTCTGACATCGTTAGTAAGCCTTCCTCGCGAGCTGGGTACTTTCTGCAGGGCCGGGTAGCCCGACGGCATAAGCAGGCGGGATAATACATACCCTTAGTGGTGAATCGTTTGGGATAAGCTTTTCTTGAAGGATCTAGCCAAGCCTCGGACTTAGGATTTGCTAAAAGTAGTGGCCGTGATCTCAACAGGGGTAACCCTTGACCAGTTCACGACCAAGACGAATCAATCCTCATGCGGCGTAGCAGCATCGCAGGTCACCAAGATATCCCGTAATGGCTGTCGCGCTAGGGACTTGCATAGCCATCTCCCGTCAGCCTCAACTCTTGGCCACAACGCCTCTCCAGTGTAGTTGGACGACGTTGAATTTTCGGAGTTCATCCAGGTAGGTACGCTACATAACTGAATTCAACCCGACGGATAACTGGGTTGCCTCTTTATCTCACATCATCCTCTGCACTGTTTCCTTCGTCGTTCTTCAAGATACCCATCTCCTCCAAGTACCTACATTCTCTTGTCACTCTCCTCCTTCTTATCGAACCTTTGCCTGGCTCAGTCTTGAAAATGGGTTCAGTGAATACCTTCAGTCTGAGTGCCGACACCGCCAAGTTCCTGAATGAGTCGGGAGCCTCAGCAGTCGGCTCGGACATTGTCCAGCGCTTTGAGTGTCTGACTGGGAGGAAACCTCATCACTTCCTGCTTCGACAAATTGTTTTTGCTCATCGGCAATTGAATGACATCTTGGATGCTTATGAGCGACGTGAACCCTTTGTCATTTTCACGGGACGAGGACCAAGCAGTACTAGCATGCACGTTGGCCATGCTCTACCCTTCCAGCTCGCCAAGTAAGTACCTTGCCGGTAGCTGACTCGTGAATCAAGACTGATTACGTAGATATCTCCAAGATGTCTTCAGGGCACCCACAATCATCATGTTGACAGATGACTCCAAGTACCTCTTCAATCCAAAGTACACACTGGAAGACATCAGGCGCTACACAATCGGAAACGCAAAGGATATCCTTGCGTTTGGATTTGATCTGGATCTCACTTACATGTTCTCATCTCTCGAGAACAGCAACGGTCTTCTTTACGAGTGCAGCCTCGAGTTTGCCAAGCGCATCACTCCAGAAGAGGTTCATCAACATACCGGCTTCCAATACGGAAGCATGAACATTGGAATGTTCAACTTCTTTGCCAAACAGAGCGCTGGCTTCATGCCGGGCAGCTTTCAAGACATTTTACCAGACGTCAAGACAAAGGGTTTGCCTAGTCTGACCGTCATCGGTACTGATGTCGATCCTTTCTTCTGGATCAGTCGTAAATACGCATCTCAAGTTGGAGAGCGCACACCGTCTTTCATCTACACGTCGCTAGTACCCAGCCTCGATCCTAAAGATACGGGTAAGATGTCAGCGTCAGTGACTTCGTCTGCCATCTTCCTTGACGATGATGTTTCTGTCGCAGAGGAGAAGCTGAGAAAGCAGCTTAGCAGCAATGATGCTAGCACTAGGTCGGTTACGCTTGATTACCTACGGGCCTACCAACCAAACGTTGAGAACTTTGCAACATTGGAGGATCTGAGTCATGATGAATTAGTTCAGGAGGTTGTGGAAGCCATCAAGGTATACTTGCTGGAGTTCCAGGGTAGACGAAAGGAGATCACGGACGAGGTTTTGGCGGCATTCATGAAGCCACGAGTCATTTCGTTTTCGACTTAAGGGCAAGTTAATCATGTGCAATAGAGGAGTTAGAGATAGTAACAATATTCTGGTAGTATGAAATGTTCAAGTTTCTATTTTTATTTTTGTTCAACTATCCAGCCATTGATACATACACTATAGAAAAGAACTTCAATAAACACACCTTGTGTTGTTCCTAATGCAACATAAATACTGAAAAGAAGCAATTGCATCTATGTATACGAATCCGAAAATTATTAAGTTACATTCCTTGGCATCTTGGCTTAGAATAAGGGTCGATCATGAGCAAACGCTGAGTGTTGTGTTGCTGGAGCGGGTACGGAGTAAGCATTCAGTAGGCACGCACGGTCAATGAAACAAAGTAACATCTCACCAGCCAATGAAAGCAAAAGATTCTACGATTACGACTGAAGAACAGTTTCTGCATATCTAAAAAAGGTATGGTATGATCATACGGGTACGTGGCCGTCCCGTTCCGTTAAAGAGCCGTCCGCTCTGACTGCATTCATAGATCCACTCCGGCGGGAAGCACGGCATCCAGTCATCCCAGATGCCTAATCGGGCAATGCCGAAATGCTACACAGAGATCCTACGAAATCTAGGCCAATGACTATTCGTCTTCTGCAACGTGTCGTGGATACTGAGGGTTATACAAGTTTTGCGCGGAAAGACACCCATAAGCAGCCGACACATGCAGGGCCTACGAATGTCCCGTAAGCCAGGCGGTCTAACTAACATAATATTGTCCGTGAAGATCGCCATAATATTTTCGCTTTACCGATTGGCGAAGATAAGCGCTACGCTAATCACTACAACTCCTGGCGTTGCAGTAACAATGCGGTACTGAGCTGCTGTCGCTTTCATAGTGTGTCGCCTACTAAACGAGGACGTTCATTGCATGTTCTACGAATCGTTCTATCGTCCCCATTTTTACGCCACACACATGCGGTACATTGGGATCTGAATGCTTGTCATAAGGAACCGTCTCGACTTTATCAACAAAAAAACTCTACCTTGTCAGCGCAAACGTATCTGCCGAATCTCACGCAATGTACGGGCTTCATCTTATGTCAGTCTGCTCACTGAGCCTCGGTTGCGTGCTCAAAGTCCTATTCGTCGTCGCAACACATCACCAAATACGAATACCTGGCAATTGAAATGACACTCCTGTCATCTCAAGATTTTCACCCCTGGCAAGGTCACATAAAAGGAGGATCGGCGCCACTGATCAACACGGAGTCTTTGAAGAGACATTTACAACAGAACAGTACTCATAAGGACTGGAGGGACTAAGACAACAAGAGCAAAGATCGTCCATGAAGCAATGCGATCCGCTAACGGCACTGACTGTAAACCAACAAAGTCTTGGCGCGAGTCAAGCCAACCTAATACTTCGGGAACATCACTGCATCATCAACAGGATATTCACAATACTATCTCATATGACTTCAGCGCTGGGTTCCCACATGGCTTTGATATGGTGCGTTGATCAACAGATCTGTCAAAACAAATCTGACCAATGGTTTTAGGACTACAATAATGGAGTTCCCCTCATGATAAGTCAAGAGGATCCTCTGGCCCTTGATTCAACGATGGATGGGTGGCAAGATTTTCTGACCTTTGACCCAACAATAACAGGCTGGGAAGATCCCATGGCCTATGATCAGACGATGGGCGGCTGGCAAGATCTCCCAGCTTTTGATTTGACAACGGGCGCATGGCAGAATTCTTCCACAGACTCTTCCAGAGCTTCATCAGTCTCTGCCAGCAGCCGCCCCTCTGCAAAGGATGATGGTACAAAAGAATCATTCATTTGCAACGAAGAATGCTGTCATGGAAGAGCATTCAGCAGCCGTGCCAACCTTCGACGCCACCAGAACGAAAAGAAAGGACTAAGAAGGGTTTACGCGTGTAGCTTCTGCCACCGCGTTTTCAGCCGCTCGACTGCTGTTCGGCTACACCAGCAGAATGGCGTCTGCTTCAAGTCCCATGGCACTACACAGTGACATCACATAAAAACCCCACATGCGAGGCCAGAGCAGTTTTGAAGAATCGCAATTTCAGAATCAGATATGAATCGATTTCCTTTGGCCAGAACTAGACACAGATAGATATATAGACATTTAGATTCATTTCACAATATGCTGTCCCCGTCAAATCACGAAATTTAGCTCATCCCTTCCCAAGAAGGTATAAGAAAGGATCTTGTAGCCTTTCTTGTATGGAAGTCTCCAAAGGCAGCCATAGGTAATAGATGCCATCTTGGTGTGACCTGTTTGCAGCTTCAAGGCATTGTGTCGATTATTCTCTCTTTCCCGGCCAGCCTAGATGAATCAAGGTTTTCCCTTCGCCGATTCAGCCAACCATATATGAACGTGCGTGCGGGTATAAACTTTCCGCCGTCAATTCACATTTTAATCATCACGACTCCAATGAGACCTCTTTTTTCTTTACTCTACCCTAAAGTAAGGTTCGGGCTGCGCACAAGATATCTTTCTCTTGCCTGCTCTTCTCTTGCATCCACCAACATCAGCAACACAGACATCATCAGCTTTTCTTCAACAACAAAGTCGACAAAGTAGGGAAAGTAGAGTTGAACGAACACTTTTTAAAACGTGAGCACCTCCTGAAGGTCCCAAGTTACAGAAGACTTACTTTAACCAACAGAACATCCGATGAAGAACTTCCACTTGCCTCCATCGATGGCGAGCTCTTCTTCACAACCGCCACAGGGTGTGGCGTGTATGAGCCCTTCCGAGTTTCTTGACCAATCAGACGAATCCACTGTGCGTTGCAATACACCCAGTTCCAGTTCCGTTTCCGACTCTGCGCCAACAAGACGAGTCAGATTCCGCTGCAAGAGGACTGGACGGGTACACTCGGTCCCGGGAACGAGTGATGTGGAACGTCCCACCGCAAGAGACGAGTTTATCGCTGATCTTACAGCTCGGCTAGCTTCCCTATCACGAGTAGTCGATGATCTGTCCCTGAAGCACACTTCCTCACCAGTTGTGGTTGATAGCGGGACGTGGAGCACGCCTACGGTGCGATTATGGGATTACCCCCAGCTCGAAACGGTAGATCGTGTAAAATCCACAAATGGATTTCAGAAAGCCCAAGGTCGTGTGAAATTCACAAAGGAGTTCAAGACAGTCCCAACTGTACAAGTCAGTATCTCAGCAGCGGACGCATCCAAAGGTGCGGATTTCAGGGTCAAGGCGTACGCCACGGGGGTGGATACGACAGGATTTGTTGCACATGTCGACACTTGGGGTGACAGCAAAGTGTACTCTTGTGAGGTTTCTTGGGTAGCTATTGGATCTTAAGAAGGCCATTAAACTCTCTACTTGGTCTCAGCTAGTCGAACAACAGACCCGTTGGCGGGGATGTCGAAGAACACGAGTCGCAGCAGATATTTGAACAGGATCAATATGGCAATAATCCCGCAACAGGCTTCACAACGTAATGTCTGTAATTTGCATTGATGATAGACCAGTTCAATGCTGCACATCATTTGGGTACATCTCCTCCAAAATCTGCCATATTCGACGGCGATTAGTCAATCCACCGGGGACACGTAGACCCACCTTGTCGTGGCTCCAGCCAAGGTTGTTGTCTTCCTCTGATTCTTGAGGTGATATCTGCGCTGGGCTCATCACCTGTCTGCTGATCTTTTCCCAGTTCCATCTTTCAATCTCAGTTTTTTCCTTTCCAGTTTTCTTGTAGACCATTTGAGCATCGACATCCCAAAGGAAAGGAATCTGAAAAAATACCTGCTTCCACATAGATTCCGGCATCAGGTTGTTGCACTCGATTGAAGTTTGGCCATACTGGAAGAAGGAACAGATATGGTCTTTGAGACTTTGGGGCAACTCGTCAATTCGGTTTCTGAACGTCTTGGTATCCTTTGACAACTGAGATGGGGGCTTCGGTGCGAGCTCAAGGTTTGCAAGCAAGGCAGTAGTTAAGTCTGGGATGTTAATAGGGTCCTCATTCCACTATCAAATAATGTTAGTAAATAATGCCCGGACTAGTTGTGGCATAAACTTAAACTTACCCAGCCATTCCACTCGTTTCCGTATAGATAAAGACTGGGTAAAGGCACATAGTAACGTTCCAGCCCGCAAGATAAGGGCTGTCCAGGTTGAGGGTTCGGTATGGAAGGAGTAAAATGCATCCCAATGCTGCCAGCATCCTCCATCTTGGACCTTGCACAGCGACGTTCTAACGTCAACCAGAATTCTCCGATTGAGCGGACTTTGGCGTTGGGTGACGCGCCTATTACGCGATTGAGGAGTTGTTCGCAAGATTTGTGTATACCAATATACATCTTACCCACCCATTCCGAGGGATCCTCTGAGTCCTCGTTGACGTCATAATCCCATTGAGGATGTATTTCTGTGCGATCAGGGGGGAATGTGAGGTTACCGCGATGGGTATTGGCGAAAGCATCATAACGGGTGACTTGTTCGTCTGCCATCATCAAAGATGGGGGCGCATCACAGAGTTCTGGCCAATGGGGACCAGAAAATGCGACAACGTCGCCTCGGAGCACCAAGCCACAAATGGTGCAATGGACAAAATCGGGGTTGAATGCCATTCCTTATTGTCAGGGTGGGATAACGAAGGGGAGATGGATATGATGAAAATTGATAAGGCTGAGGTTGTATGAGATGAGTTGGAGTCGGGTATCTCTTGATGAAACGTCAAGACGATTTGCAAGAGGAGAAAGCCCCTGTCGGTGATCACCGCTACTTGTGCCTGTTTTTAGGGCGGGCTGGAATATGAGTGCACTAGGCTAGCATACCTAAACCAGTGACACTGCCAGTGGAGACAGCAACAATCTCTCTCCATAGCAGTAGGACCCTTGGAAGATCTTTCTTAGCCTTCTTTTCAGCACGGCCACTACAGCGATCCGCGGCCTTGTTTCGAAACAAAGCCATCCAACGGTTCATCAAGGGCCAACCATGTGCATCATGTCAGCTCTTCTCCACTACTCATGGTCCGCGATGTATGTCAGCCAGTTATGAGTTCAATATCTCGAAGCAGAACATTTATTTGAATTATGGCAATAATGATGGTTCAAAGTCGAGCGTCTCTAGCATGGTAGATACGAGAAGTGACCGTTCCAATAGCTTCTTCCAAGATACCCACCATCCGCTCCAACTCTGGCTCGGTGACCACATATGGTGGAGACATTATAACATGATCAACATGGACTTCCCCAGTTGCACCAAGGTTACCCAAAATGTTGAGCCCAAGGTTAAGAGCTTCATCTACAACCTCGTGGCAGAAACACAGGCCTGGGGGAAATGGTGTTTTGGAGCCCTTGTCTTGAACGAACTCGACGGCCCAGAATAAACCACGTCCACGGATGTCGCCGACAACATCTAGATGGCCAAGGCGCTGCTTTAAAAGTCTTTCGAGTACCTGGCCCATTTGTGACACGTTGCCTAGCAGGTCTTCGTCTCGAATGATACGCTGTACTTCCAATGCTGCGGCGCAAGCTACTGGATGTGCCTGTTGATCATCGTTGTTAGTCAAGGTTTTTCTAAGGAGCGAGTCCTGCAAAGTATGCAGATCAAACAACACAATAATGAGATGATTCAATGTACCTGGAACGTATGGCCATGCATCAGCCCCCCTGACCCGTTGGCCAAAGCTTCGAAGATCTTATTACGGAGAAGCACGCCGGACAGTGGGATGAAGCCTCCTCCCAAGGCTTTGCCGATTGTCTGGATGTCTGGGCCCGAGATATTCTCCTGTTCCCAGGCATGCATGGTACCTGTCTTGCCCATTCCACACATGATCTTGATAGTCAATAATGTTAGTCTTTTTTGGCATCACGATTCTCAAGAGTTGTGGCACAACATACCTCGTCTAGAATGAGCAGAACGTCGAACCTATCGCAAATTTCTCGCACCGCTGTAAAGTAGCCTGGCACAGCAGGGAGACATCCCAACGTGGTTCCGCTGACAGTCTCGGCGATAAAGGCCGACACGTTCTCGGGGCCTACTCGAAGGATTTCATCTTCAAGTTGATTGGCCAAGCGTGCAACGTAGTCCTCCTCGGTTTCACCCTTGCTCTTAAGCCGATAGGCAAAGCAAGGGTCGACAAAGCTAACGTTATGTGATAGCAAGCTTTTGTACATGGCCCTTCGAGAGTCATGTCCGGACACACAGAGCGCGCCAATCGTGTTACCATGATAGCTTTGCTTCCTTGCGATAACTTGTTGCTTTTTCGGCATGCCTCGTTCATTCCAGTACTGTGTTGCTAACTTAATAGCAGCATCAGTTGCCTCGCTTCCAGAGTTCACAAAGATAGCCTTCGAGAGACCCCCTGGTTCACCGTCTAATAGGACAGAGGCAAGTCTTTCGGTGGCGTCGCAAGTAAAACTTGCACCGGAGTATAGGTAAGTAAGCTGCTCAACTTGGTTGGTGATGGCCTGGGTGACTTCAGGTCTTCTGTAGCCAAGGCACGAGACGGCTGGTCCAGCGGAAGCGTCCAGAACCTCTTTGCCAGATTCGAGGAAGAAGGAAACGCCACTAGCTGAGATAACCTTGTCAGGCTGTCTCGCCATAGTGCGATGGAGAATATTTGAGTTGGCAACAAAAGGATGAGCCATGATGAGCTGAGGTGTGTTCGGGAGAGCTGAAATCTGTGGAACACTGCAAAATGGAACGTACGGCAGGAGTGTCTAGACAGGAAGATATACCTGTGTATCTTGGCATCTCCTGCTTTCCTGTCTCCCTGCTCGAACTTGCGATACTGGGTGGGTAATATTATAAGAGTCCCAAAATCGCCACCACTTCCCGGAATCCCGCCGTTGGCGCCGCGGGGTATGGTGGCGTTCCGTGTGATATGAGATAACATCCCAAACCTTATCTCTGCAAGGATTTCTCCACACAGTCAGTCTCCGACTCAGCTCCGAGTCCCGTGGGGATGGCAGGCATTCGCGATCATCTGGGCCTGGGGGGAAGATAGATTTGGATTGGCTGGACCTAAATTGACATAGAAGATATTGCTTGGAATACATCAAACAAGGTAGATAGGAGAGGAGATTGCCTGCGCTGGATTAAGATAAAATGACACCTTTTGCCAGTCCACTTCGGCGCATTGTGCTCTCCATCACACTCACTCCCCACATTCTACACTCTGCATAGTTATCCATCATCATGCAAGAACACATCTTAAAACATCCTACCTCTCAAGCCCACGATGACAAACCTGAAAAGTCAGACAGTCAACTCGCCGAGACTGAACCCATCCACAATGGCTCATCAGCCCTCGAACGAAACGAAGAAACACACAGAGGCTTCAAACCTCCCCATGCACAGATGATAGCCCTTGGAGGCGCCATCGGAACATCACTTTTTCTCGGAACAGCTCAAGTGCTCCGAGTAGGGGGACCACTATTCCTCTTGATTTCCTATGGTGTCCTTTCCGCTCTCGTCTACTGCATCGTGACTGGCATCGCCGAAGTGGCAACATATCTACCTGTCCCAGGGGGAACTATGGCATACTACGGTCACAAGAATGTGTCTCAAAGCATGGGATTTGCCATGGGATACTTGTACTGGTATTCGCTTGGCATCCTGATTCCCTATGAGTTTGTAGCTTCGACGCTTCTCATTGACTACTGGGGACCTACCGTCAGCCCTGCCCTCTGGATCTCCATCATCTACGTTGTCATTGTTTTCGTTAACTTGTTTCGAGTTCGGGTATTTGGCAAATGCGAGTTCTGGAGCGCAGGGATGAAGATCCTCTTGATCTTAGGCTTGATCTTCCTCTCCATCATTCTGTTCTTTGGAGGTGGGCCTGATAGGGACCCGCTCTACTTTCGATATTGGGGGAATCCTGGACCGGTCAACACGCACATCGCCAAAGGAGATGCTGGGCGCTCCGTCGCGCTTCTGCAGTCCTTTGTCCTCGCATCATTTGCTTTCGTGCTTGCTCCAGAGCAGCTGATTGTAACAGCTGGTGAGATGCAATCCCCACGTTACAATCTTCCCCGAGCAGCCCGACGCTACATCTGGCGACTCATCATTCTTTTCATGCCATCTATCTGGGGTTGGGGTTGTCTGCGCATCTAATGACCCTTCTCTCACGGCTTCCGGTACTGCAAGCTCGCCCTTTGTTGTTGCCATTCGTAACGCAGGGATCCCTGTACTGGACAGTATCGTCAACGGGGCAATTCTTTTATCAGCCATCACCGCAGGGAATGCCTTCTTATACTCAGCATCTCGAAACCGTTACTCGCTAGCAAAGGCTGGCAATGCTCCTGCCATCTTCAAAAGATGCAACCGCTACGGACTCCCGTACTATGCAGTAAGCGTCACGGCCTCGCTGGGTGGACTTGCATATCTCAGTTTGTCAAACACAAGTCTCACTGTATTCAGCTGGCTCATTAACATCCCCAACACTTCTGGCTACATCAGCTGGATATGCTGCGGCATCATCTACTCAAGATATCGTAAAGCCATGGCCCATCATGGCTTGGAATCCCCTTACCGCTCTCGACTCCAGCCTTGGGGCATGTGGCTTGGTACAGGTGGTTCCGTCATTCTGCTTTTTATAAACGGGTTCACGGTCTTTTTCCTTTCCCAGTGGTCGGTGGGGACATTCCTTACAGCGTACATTGGTATCCCGGCCTTTCTTGTCATTTTCTTCATCCATCGATACTTCCACAAGGACGATGAATGGGTCAGGAGGCCTGAGGATATTAACATGTATGAGGGTATGGATGAGGTCCTTGCCGCAGAAAGGCCGCCTCCTGTGAGAGGTGCTGTATCAAGAAGACTTTGGGCATTGATAGAGTGATGCATTTTCTTGATCAGCCAGCAGTCACTAGCCATAACATGTTGCAATACTTATAAGTAGAGACACTTCTCGATTAATTGGCAAAGGGCTACCCTATGTAGTTACACAGCTACTGCGAAAACTAAAACCTGTCTAGGCTTTGCTCAGCGTCCAACGCAGCCCGCTCAAGTCAGGATCCCACATTACTTGGATAAATCGACGTTTCCGGTGAGATTGCCGGGTAATGTTGGTGGAACATCCTCCTCATCACTGCTGGTCTCTGCCTCTACAGGCTCATGTTGTCTCATTGCAAGCCAAGTGGGGAAAGAAGCAAAAGCTGTCAGAGTAGTTAGTATCAACAATTTAACATGGGTCATTATAGGAAGGTGCTTGACTTACTAAGAAGGATTGTGTTGATGATCAATGGCACTCTTCCACCATACCACTCCCTCGTGTTGATACCGAAGCTGATCGCTTGAGCAAAGCTCTCCTGCCCTCTGAGAATACCTGAGAAACGGCTGAGTTCCGAAATGTTGTCGGTCTTGGTGGCTAGGAAGTAGTACAGCCAGTTCTGCAAAGCTTGTCGAGAAAACTCCCAGAGGCAGAGCACAAAGAAGCCTTCAACGAACCCCTTGTCTGTCCAATCCCATGCAGGCTTCGTCCTTGTGTACTTCTCTTGGATTACCCAAGCGTACACCCAGGCAATAATGTGCAGGACCACAACGTACCAGTATCCATACTCCAGACGCTTCTTTACAGTGAATCCCTTGTAATCAAGCAACGAACTCATGATCTGGGAGGACAGAAGAACGCCAAAGTTCATGATGAAACCAATCAAGGCTCGGGCCCGAACACCAAAGTAATACACCTGAAAGTTGCCGTTGTACTGGTTGAAGTAGGCAGCCCAGAATATGGGCAATAGGAGCAGAACGTCCTTGCGCTTGCTGGCCTCAAGTAAAGCGCGTAACTCGGCCTTGAAGCTTTTCTCTGCCTTGATAATGACAGCGCTTCCGTCTGCTCGCTGGACCTTCTCGGGAGGTGACAGTAGAAGAGCTACAGGAGCAGCAACACACTGAAGCGCGATGAAGATGAGGTAGACCTTGGGGTTGATCTTGCCTTTGGACTTTGCGTTCTCATCGTTGTTGAGAGCTAGGACAATAGCTCCACCGAGAAGTGGCCCTCCAGTTCGGAACCACAGCCAGATATTCATGTATCGACCTCGTTTGCCGGGCTCGGGATACCCGAGAGCAACAGCTCCCTCACTGGCCCAGAACAGACCGGCAGAGATACCGCATGTAACAGCACCAACGAGGACAAGCCACACATTGCCGAACCGGTTGTTGCAATAAAGACCAGCCGAGTAAATGGGATATCCTACCGCTCCGAGCGTAAGGGTCCAGGAAAGGCCAATTCGGTTGGCGATAGGTCCTCCAAAGAGGCACAAGAATCCCATAAGACCGAAAACGAGGGCGTTGGCAGCGTTGACGAGGTAGGGCTCTTGGGCACCACCAGCTCCTAGAGAGCTCATGGCATTCCAGAGACCAGGCGCTAGGAAGCCAACACCTCCGATGACAAAGGCATTGAAAAGGGTTGTGTGATGCCATGTTCGATGCTGAGGCTTGTTCTGGAACTCAGCGGGAGCCGCGGTCTCTACCACGGTGTCGTGCTTCAAACTCGCCATGGTCCTGGTGTTTTCGAGGCTTGTGGTACGATGTGAGTCTGCAAGCTGAACATTTTGCAAGGAGCCTTGTCCATCATTTTAAACAACTCATTTTTGTCGTGATCAGATCAAAAATTTTGTTGTTCGCCCCTTCGAGCAACATCTTACGGTTGCAAGTGGTTGCATCATATAATACAATCGCTAGGTTCAATCGCGCCATCACCCCAGCGGCCCACTAAGAGCTGTAAGCGTCAAGATTCATGGGGTCGCAATCAAAATCGACAGTGGACACATGGAGAGAAGCAGACGTCTTGGCTGTTGACATGTAAGTTCAATTTGACTTTAATCCATGTTAATCGATCTGAAAGATGTTGATAATAACGATAGGATCAACGACGATCGATCTGTTTCCTCAAGGTTGGCCATATGATCCTCTTGTGGTGGTGAATATCTCACCTGCAGATCGTCTCCATAATAAGAAGGCCCTTTTCAACCACAATTCGTAGGAATTAGTTAGTCGCGGAGCATTTGCTTATTCGGGTACTGTATGCACGCATTTCCGATATCAGAGAATAAATCATCTGCATAAATTTGCCATCCTTGGTAGTTCCGCTGCTTGATACTGTTCACAGGTTCGGTTTCCTCGCAGCTGACAAATTACAGACCCAAAAGTCCTCTAGAAATACTTCTCATAGGATTTTGCAGAGTCCAGAAGCATCCGATCGAAGAGTATCCACCCCTGGTCTATAAGGCGGTCTTGACAAGACGCAGCTAAGATGGAGCCAAGACGGGAACTATTTTTTATCCCGAGACCACAACGAATACAGTCCAAAAGCTCAGTGCAAGTCTCCCTTGCTACCAGAATCACGACTTGTAAATGGCTTTGGATAATACATGTCGCTTTCAAGCTTGCTGGCGCATTTGCTTACCCTGACATTAATCGGGCTATTCGTGTCATTCACACCCTGAAAATCTTCAAGATCATGCTGAAAGGTTGCGTCGGGGAAAAATACAGACACCTACTCAGCATCCCTTATAACGAAGCTAGAACAGGTATCATGCAGCAAGAATGTTAAAGTAAATAGTTATCCAGTTCTTAGCGTCATCCTGTGCAAAGTATGATAGCAGGGTAACAAAGAAGACGATTGAGAGGATGATGGAAAAACCGGCTTGGAGAAGTCTCTGTGATAAAGCCAAAGGCTCAGGGTTGCTGTCTCTGCGTCGGAAACTTTCTGGGTTTCTGGTTCAGCGATGACTCTTACGATCTTTATTATGGGCAGGAACGATAGCTGAGCGTTGTAAGCACAAGGGTTGATCTCGCGTTGGTTCTGAAGTAAGATCGCATCGATAATTGCTACGAGTGTTTTGGTTGCAGGATGATTTGAAGGGTTAGTTTGCTTCCACATGCGCGATGGATAATGCAGATAAGATGCCGCGTTATTCAACCAACTGCATCGTTAGAGTACCGATACGTTATACCTTTGAGCGAGCGGATTTAGAACGTGATAATAGGTTAAAATGACAATTGCACCTTTTCTTTATTATACTGTCCATCTTTGCTAATAAAATAATAAAATAACTGAATTCCTGCTATCGTCATTTTTCTGGGTACCTTCCTTTCCTGGAGTCAAAAAGGCAAAAAACATACAACAGCGGGGATTC
>JABCJV010000561.1:0-35386 GCA_013184325.1 Fusarium luffae | reverse complement strand
CGCCCTCACCAAAACCTCCACCTCTCACCTGTTTTTCTCAACAACGACCGACGATTTTATCATTGGAATCGCCCAATTTCATCAAATCGACACTATTCGCACATCTTAATCATCTCCGATTTGCTGTCATTTTCTGCTTCTCGAATAGCAGTATTCTGTGACGCTTTCAGAACAACCTCAATTCCGTAGTCGGCTTCTTTTTTCGTGTCGGAAGCTGCTTTGACGGTCAACGTCGTTACCTGACCCAAGATCTTGAGGCTATTCAGAGATTCGAGCTTCTCCACCGCCCGCACCTGCACTCCACAGTCTGGCCACTCACAGCTCGTTTCACCTCTGACGCTTCTCCCGCCTGCAACCATTCCGTTTCCTGACGAGACCCGCACGCCACCTATTGGACGCTTTCTATTCGCCGTACCTGTACCCGACTTTGTGGTGCGTTTCGCGCCATCAGCGTGTACCACTACACCACTACAGTACGTCGCCGACCGCTATTCGCTGCGTTCTCGACTTGAGCTGCATTGAATCACAGCCTTGCCTACGCGACAAAGCCTTATCTGATCTTTTGTTCTTAGTTACCTATTGTGTTCGGCTGGCAATAATTTCTTGTTTTCCGGTTTGGTGATCCTGGATGCAATAAGCTTGCATTAGTTTGTCCCTTGAATTTGTAATACACGCCACACAGTTTCCTTCACGAGGCTATTCACAGCCTCTTCACATCTCAGCATGACCGCAGCAGCTGGCGACACGTCTATGTCGCGATACGACTCATCAGCCGGTGAACTTTCTTCGCCTCCCTCTGGATCACTTTCCGACCCCGGCTCGCCATCACGGAACGGTTCGAGCAGTCGCCCACCACAAGACTATGATGAGATCGTTGTCGTTTCCAGTGACGGTCAATATCAACACATCGGCCACCAGAGCCACGGTGACCGACCCCCACCTCCCATGCCACCGCAATCAGGCAGCGGACCTGCTAGGCGATATGCGCTCGTCGATAACCAATGGGTGCAATTAACTGCTGCAGGTGTCCCCAGAAAGAAGCCGGGGCGTAAACCAGGGACTATTGTGAAGCCTCGAACCTCAGACGGTGCCGATATAGCAAAGGCTGCGCGAAAGCCTCGAAAGCCCCGCGATCCTAATGCACCACCCATGCCGCGAAAGAGGAAGATGAATGCTGCCGATGGTGAAGATGACGTTCCCTCCGATTCCAAGTCCATTGCCGCTGGGGCGTCTACCGGGGGCCAGTCGCACATTGCCGACGTCTCTAATCTATCAGCATCTTCACCTGGTCAACATCATCTACAACCATCATCGTCATCACACCAACCTGAGCAGCGTTATTCACCCAAGATGGCGAAGCGAGAACATTTTGGATCTATGCAAAGCCTCTTGAACTCGGACCCTCCAACTGAACGGCCTTCTTCGCAACCGCAGTCGCAGGCTAACAATTCTACATCGATTCCTGTACGAACAAGCGGCCAAAGCTACGATCCCATTCGTGGTAACTACGATCCTGTGCGTGGGACAATGGTCTCTCATAACTCTTATAATTCGGCCTCTGGGTCGCCAAGGGCCCCTTCGCAAATGCCCAACCGCTCGCCGACCATTGCAAGTCTCCTTGGTGGGAGCGAATCACGCAGCCCTTATCAGCCTCCAAGCCAGCCTCGCTTCCAAGCACACGAGCCTTCTCAACCTCCATCGCCATCCAAAGAACCTCAGACAGTTTCGACACCGACGCCAACTCCTTCCTCACGCCCGCCTGTGCAGGAAGCTAAGCAGGATCCTGCTCCACCACCACCGCCGCCAGTTCAACGCCCAGTCATCAAGGAGTCTAACTTTACGACAATCTCTAACGGTCCTATTAAAAAGTCATCGCCAAAGCAGAAACCCCACACCGGAGTTTCAACGCCCAAAACCGACAACTTGGATGACATGCAGGAAGGCGAAGGTCGATCAATCCTCGACTTTGGCAGAGCCAAGCCAGGTGAAGAAGCTCAGGCCCCTACCATCATTCTCAGTGTACCTATCCAGCCTGGGGAGACGAACAGATATGTCAACTTCATGCGCATGGCTGAAGATCGATACGGCTGGGATGCTCTTCACCCTCGTCTGGCTGCGAACCGAGATCGCAAGGCCCGCATTGCTGCGGCAGCTGCCTCTCTAGAGAAGGCGGAGTCTGGTCGCGAATCTGGTGATGAAATGTCTGTTGACCTGTCCGATGCCGAGGCTAGCAACCCCGACAACGGTGTCACCAGTGGTGTTGATGCGCAGGCCAAGCCCAAAAAGAAGCGTAATTTCAAGGAAGACCAGTACGATGTCGATGATGATTTTGTGGATGACTCAGAGCTTCTGTGGGAAGCTCAGGCAGCAGCAAGCCGTGACGGATTCTTTGTTTACTCTGGTCCCTTGGTGCCCGAGGTCGAAAAGCCAGCGGCTGGGTACGTACCGTTGAATTCCATCCATTCTGATCTTATGCTAACAGTCACTAGACAAGAGGGACCTCCCAAGCGAGGACGTGGTGGAAGAGGTAGCCGTGGAGGTGCCAGAGGTGCATCAACTCGGGGCGGAGCCGGGACTGGTCGTGGAGGCGGCCCCGGATCTCGTGGCGGCTCCGTCACTAGAAAACCTCGCATTACTAAACAAGAGAAGGCACAGCGTGAGCGCGAGAAGGCTGAGCGCGAGACCATGGCCCAAATGGCCAAGACGCCTACTCACAGTGGCTATTCACTGAACCCGACTACACCGTCCTTGGCCGTTAGTGAATTGGGCGCCTAGCATCGCCCAACGCTTTCCAGCTCTTTTACCGATGTCAAGATCGAGAGGCACTCTCAAATGGAAAGGATCGTTCTTCAGCATCTGAACTGCTGCTAGATTATACTCCGGACCTCCTCGCCGCCCTCCGGCACTGAGTGTCGTTGCGAGACCTTCCATACTGCTCACATCGGACTTATTTCGCTTTCCTTTGTTTCACCTCCTAACGTTGTTTTGCGGAGCATAGCTTGCCTGGTATGGCAACGTTTTCAAAGTTTTCAGATTTGTGGGAGTATTGGAGTGCCAGAGCTTTGTTTTTCTTTTCTTTTATTTTTCAAAAAGGGGCTGGGGCGTTTACAAGGTTGCATTTGGGAGTACCACAGATGTCGGGTCACGATTGAAGAGAGGAACAGGGAAGACGGTTATCTCATCTCGGACGACGACGAGTTTTGAACCATGACAAAGAAGGCGCCATAACCATTTAGGTGGCCTTGACGTCGAAGAAATTGCTTTACAGGAACTAAATAGATGTTAGAGTAGGAGTTGATCAATTGTAAAAGCAATGAATTGTCACACGACTGCAAACGACTTTATGACTACGTGAATATGCTTGTCTATGCAGAGCCATGGTTAATTTCGTAGCTGATCTGTCACATTCACTCTGTCTTACGATATGAACTTAAGGAAGTACGGTAAACTTCTGGCTGTCTTCTCTCAATAGAGATTAGACCGAAAGCGTCTTGAAGATATGATAAGGCCTTCACACCAGCCTTGGAACCTCCCTCGCTCAGGTTTCATTCCATTCTATCTTGTCTATGTTACCCTCTTAAAAGTCGCTCGAAAGTCTACCGTTCACGAGACGTAAAGTATCAAAGGGAACTGCTCACTTGACAAATCAGAAAAGATCTGCGGACTCGCTTTTGCTCTTCTCTGCCATGTGTTTCATCCATTGACGCATATAAACATCATGCTACGCCATACCCCTTTCTGTGACAAGCACCATCCCACTCTTTAGCTTCGTCCAACACTTATACTAGATATCTGTGCCTCCCGATAGAAAGAAAAAACAACATCGCTCTTATGCGAGACTGAACTCGGTCACCTCACCCATCTCATTAACGGCCTGCTCGTTCAGCTTGTAAGATGCACGCCATCTCAACTTGGCACTTGTGACCTTTTGGGCACGGTTACCCGCATGCCAAATTTGGACTTCTTGAGTGACGCCGCGGCTCTGTTGGGGAGCGAGGTCACGGCCGGTCTGAGGCTTGAGCTGGAGTTCGTAGCCCTGATCAAGGTTAGTGTTCGGTACCGATGCTCATAGAATGGATCAACTTGCCTTTGTAACAGCGAGCTGGAAGTGAAGCTCGCTAATGGGTTGGGGTACGTTGTTGGAAAACGCGAAGACGATATTGATGGCGTTCTCATTACCAGGAGCTCTTCTCGCAATCATCTCGATCTTGACGTTCGTGCTGCTTACGGTAGCTTGGTGCTCCTTAGGCTTGCTAGGCTCTGGAGGCAATGCTGAAGAGAAGCTCCATTCATCGTCATCGTTCGAAGCTGCGGGAGGCTGCTGTTGAGTTGGCGCAGGAGATACGCGCTGAGAGGCCATGCTTCCAGCCCCGAGCATGGCGAAGGGGTCAGAAGCAGGCTGAGCTGGGGGAGCAGGTTGCTGCTGAATAGAGGGCTGAGGAGTTGCCGTCTGGGAGACGGGCTGTGAGAAGGAGGCGAATTGCGAGAAAGGGGGAGGGGTTGGAGTTGACACCTGACCTCTGGCAGAGTTGTCTTGGGTCATAGAAGATAGCAGCGCAGGGCCTGGGATGTCTGGTTGGAGTTAGTACGTCGGAAAGTCATGACTGCTCTAGAATTACAACTTACTTGAGTTTGCGCCAAAGCCAAGAGCAATACCGCCACCCTGGCCAAAGCTGCTGGACTCTCCACCACCAATATCGAGACCAAGAAGGTCATTCTCAAGACCCCCAGCGCTGGAGCTAGGAGCAGGAGCGTTGCTCGATTGAGCGCCGTTGCTGCTGGCATCAGCATCAAAATCAATAAGCGATAGCTCGTTTGCGGCACTCGAAGATGCAGCAGCAGTCCCCGAGGAGGAAGGGGGAGGAGCGCCGGCGGCAACCTTGGCAGCGCCCTCCATATCACCCTTCTTCATCAGCTTGTACCGTTCTGCCGTTCGGTGTATGCTATCGTTGATCTCCAAGAGCTTGGCAACGGCCTCATGGTCATCCGACTCCTCTTCGCACATCTTTTGGATCTTTGGCTGAGCGCTTTGCAAAGCAGTAGCCAATTCGCTGAACACATCGCCATCCTCCATCTTGTCGCCTGCTTTGAAAGAGTCCAGTCGCTCCTCTAGTAATCGTGCTTTGGCCTGAATCTTAGCAACCTCCTCAGCAGCCTTCGCGCGGTAATCGGTCTTCGATCGTGTATCGTAGCCGGCCATAACCTTCATGAGGCGGTTGGCTTCTTGAAGGTCCTCTGGAGTACCGCGACGAATAAGCTCTTGAAGCTTGGCTGATTGTGCCTCCCGCTCCTCCTCCTCCATTTCTTCGGCAGATTTGAGGTTCTACAGGACATAGTTAGTATAGATAACGGATAGACCGAGGCTCTGAAACTTACGTCACTGGGGTTCAAGACAGCAGCATCTTCCCTTCGCACCTCGGGGAAGACGTATCCCTTATAACTCAGCAGTCGATGCATGTCCCTGATAAATCCAAGATCCTCCTTGTATCGGCTCGTTTCGCATATTGTCCCTCGCCATTCTTCAATCGCCTCAAGGATCTTGGCCTGCACCCTCGTAGGTCGCATTGGCGGGCGCTCGGGAAACCTCCTGACGAGTTCATTGAGGAACTCTTTTGTACCGATCTGTAGATGAAAGGGGTATCCGCAGTTCTTGACGCAAATGTCAAGAAGTCCGAGGGCGAGCAAGGCAACGTTGGGATTGCGATGATTAATATAGTTGACAATGGCAGTAGCCGCTTCACGAGGGGCGGAACCCTTCTTGGAGTTTATAAGATCGGCGATTTCGAGGTTCAAAGCGAGATTGGGCTCATAGTTTTCGGGACTGCAGGCATGCTGGACGAAGCGCTGAAGCTGGGAGGGGGTTCGGCCAGACGATGGCACATCGTTCCAGCGGTCGCGAGCCGCCGCGCGAGCTGAAGCAGCCTCCATGGCAACGGGAGGACGAGATCAAGAAGGGTGCGGATGAGGATGGAGCTATTCGGGGGTGTTTGGCGCGTGGGAGTTGGTAGTAGTAGTGGACAACACTAGGAGGCAGTGCTACGTTAACAGAGTGTAAGGATGAGCTGGTCAATGGCCTGGTCTGGGGTTTGGCGGGGGGAAGCTGGAGCTTGATAGTGTCTGACCGAATACGGCTCAAGCCGACGGAAACGGTCTGAGGGAGGAAATAGAGAGAACAGCAGAGTCTCAATTGCAAGAAAGAATGACTAGACCGTAGCTGAGAAACAGTCTGCCTGTTGTCTCGTCCTAAACTGTCTCTTTGTTGTTTCTAGTCATGTACTGGGTTGGAGCCAGGGGACAGCATCCATAGATGGATGGAATTAGACACCTAGCACTCACTGGGCACGATAACTTATGATGAGCTAGTCTCCAGTGAGGTAAAGGGTGGCACTGTGGCGCAGGATGGAGCACAGCCACGTGATGGCATCAAGCGCGGACAGGCTCTAGACTAGCAGAGGGCCCTGCTCCATTACAGCGGGTGTCATAGCGCACCTGCCGCTGATGCCCCAGCGCCTTCCTGGCTCCTGGGAAGGCCTGGGCTGAAATGCCCCTCACCTAAATGATCTCAAGGCCAAAATAAGTACTGCAAGTCCATTTAACCCCACCATCGATCTTATCATCATCCATACTTTTTGGAGGCAAAATTTTAAATCTTGACCTCACTTAGACAACCACTTGACAAATATCGCTGAACATTACGACATACAAAAAGCTGCCAGGAATCCAATTTTAACCATAAGAAATGGTCCGTCATAAGAAAGACTTCGCCCACAAGGGTCGAAAGGGAGGCCCTGCCCCGCGTCGAGGACCCCCCCGCGATGAAGAGGAAGGCTCTGGGTCTTCGCGCCCAGCTTTCAAGGCTGCATGCTGGGACCTGGGCCATTGCGACCCCAAGCGCTGCTCAGGAAAGAAGCTTATGAAGCTCGGAATGATGCGTGATCTTCATCTTGGCCAACGACACAACGGTGTCATCATCACACCCAATGGCAAACATACCGTTTCCCCTGCCGACCGCGAGATCATGGACCAGTATGGCGCTGCTGTTGTGGAATGTTCTTGGGCGAGAACGCAGGAGGTTCAGTGGAACAAGGTGGGAGGAAAGTGCGAGCGACTGTTGCCATATCTTGTCGCAGCGAACACGGTCAACTATGGTAAACCCTGGCGTCTGAACTGTGTTGAGGCGCTGGCCGCCGCATTCTATATCTGTGGGCACCCAGACTGGGCAGAACAGATTCTCTCACCCTTCTCTTATGGCCCATCCTTCCTCGAAATCAACTCCAGCTTGCTCAAGCGATATGCAGCATGTGCCGACGAGGCCGAGATTAAGAAGACACAGGAAGAGTGGATGGAGCAGCTGGAGAGGGAATATGCTGAGAGTCGCGAAGTAGGAAAAGACGATATGTGGACTAGTGGAAACACAAATAGAAGACGGATAGAGTCTTCTGATGACGACGACTCGGATGAAGATGATGAGGACGATAGCGAAGAGGAAGAAGGGAGTGTGGACGGTATATACTTGGGAAAGAAGCCGCTAAAGGCTAAGCCTGAAGGGGAGGAAGAAGAACAAGAGAAGGATCGCTACGCAATATCCGACGATTCAGACGACGAAGACACAATGGCCGAAATCCGTCGCAAAGTCCTCGCTTCAAAGACATTTACCAACCCTAACCAACAAGAAGACAAGAAGCCCGCCTCTATCCCCAACCCGCATCAACACCAGCAGCAGTACAAGCCCGATACCAGCGTGCGGCCTGATTCAGATAACGAGAGGAGCGGAAGCGACGACGATGTCGATGATGATGATGAGTTTGATAACATCATTGAAGCTACACCCGTGACGGATCGTATTGGCTTGGCCAAGCTGGAAAAGGAGCGTTCTCAAGCTACTCGTACAACGAGAACGTTTTCGTCAAACGCAGTGGGGGCGCCTTACAAAAGCTGATCAGTAGCATTGCCAAGTAGAAATTGTAAAAAGGGTTAAATCTGTAACCATGAAATGCCGAAATGGCGGACAGCCTTTGAAATGTGACTTCGTATGTGAAACTGATCACTAGTGAGATCTGGTATATATGCTCCATCCTTCCAAATCCTATAATCTTCTCTCATAAGACCATGTATCGTATCTTGTAATTATTCGTACACGACTCCAGAAGAGCCAACTCCTTTTGCTTCCTGCTTTTCGTACATGTTTTACAATAGTGTTGTTACAGTGTTCGCTTTTCTTTGATCTCCTCATATGTCTGGATCTGATCATCGATCCGTAGATCCTCAAAGCCTTCTAAACCGATACCACACTCGGCACCCTTGCCCATCTCCATGACATCCTTCTTGACGTGCTTGAGAGTATCAATTTTACCTGGATGTTTGGTTAGTAAATGGAAGAAGACGAAATATCACCATAGATAGGGTGAACAAGAATGAAGCTTGACTTACCATCAAATATGATTTCGCCACCACGGATGACCTTGACCATGGATGTCCGCTTAACAGAACCGTTACGAATCTTGCAACCCGCAATATTCTTCGATACACGCTTCCTGACGTTGATAGAGAATAGCTGCAGAACATCTGCCTCGCCAAGAACCTTGTGAGTGATATTGTACGGTAGCAAATCCGAGAGAGCGCTCTTGACATCGTCAACGACGTGGTAGATAACGCTGTGGTCAATGATGCGAACGCCAGCCTCATCCGCACGTTGGCGAATGTGGGGGAGGATGGGGATGTTGAAGTTAACGATGATACTCTTGGAAGCCGTGGCGTGGTCGACATCATATTCGGAGATAGCACCGACACCAGATCGTAGGATCTTGGATTGGACTTCGTTACTGCCAAGTTCCTGAACGGTGCCACATACGGCCTCCACGGATCCAGCGACATCAGCCTTGACGATGAAGTTCTGGAAGAGGATACCTGGTTCATTAGTG
Source organism: Fusarium luffae (assembly GCA_013184325.1). NCBI lineage: Eukaryota > Fungi > Ascomycota > Sordariomycetes > Hypocreales > Nectriaceae > Fusarium > Fusarium luffae. The sequence continues at coordinate 26,465 of JABCJV010000561.1, read as the reverse complement.
ACGGGCTCTGCTTCAACGCCCTCCGCTTCTGCAGCAGCAGCGGCTTCCTCAGCGGCAGCCTTTTCACGCTGGCGTTGTTCTTGTTCGGCAAGCTGCTTGGAACTCTCTTGTCTCTCAGCCATTTCCTCGCGGTATTCGACTGCTGTCTTGGCCTTGCCCTCATCAGGCGCTTGCAGGACCATCTCACCAGCGTCAGGAAGCTCACGCCAGCCGAGAACCTGGACGGGAGTTCCAGGAGGAGCTTCGCGGATGTCAACACCAGCTTCATTACGAAGACCTCGAATCCTGGCCCATGACTTTCCGGCAACAATAACATCACCAAGACGTAGGGTTCCTCGCTTGATGAGCACTGTAGCCGTCTTTCCAGTGTGCTTGACGCTCGATTCAAGGATCCATCCCTCAGCCATGCCATCTGCCTCGGCACGGACATCAAGGATCTCAGATAGAGTGACGATACTCTCCTCAAGATCTTCCATACCCTTACCAGTCTTTCCACTGACAGGCACAACCTGCACATCACCACCGTAGTCTTCGATCTCAACGCCGTGGCGAGCAAGATCAGCCTTGACTTGGTCAACTTGAGCATCTTCTTTGTCAATCTTGTTGATTGCAACAATAATAGGGACCTTGGCAGCTGTGGCATGTTTCAAAGCCTCTAGAGTCTGCGGCATAACACTGTCATCAGCTGCAACGACCAACACCACGATATCTGTAACGTTAGCACCTCGTTGACGCATGGACAAGAAAGCAGCGTGGCCAGGGGTGTCAAGGAAAGTGATCTGGCTGCCCGATGACATTTGAACGATGAAGGCACCAATATGCTGTGTGATACCGCCGTGCTCCTGAGCAGCAATTGAAGACTTGCGTAGCCAATCCAGGAGAGTAGTTTTTCCATGATCGACGTGGCCCATGATGGTAACGACAGGAGGCCTGCTAGGCAATAATGATGGATCTTCTGGTGCTGGTCGAGGTCGAAGATCGCGCTCAGAGCCTGTGTCTACCGTGGGGTCAAAGCCATACTCTTGAGCAACGAGTGCAGCCGTGTCACCGGTCATGATGGTTTCTTCGGTGATTTCCTCGAAGCCCATAGACTCCAAGTCATGCAAGAAGTCCGCGACACGAATCTGAAGAGCATTGGCCAAATTAGAGACACTGATATACTCTGGAAGAAAGATGGGCACTGGCGCAGCCTCGACAGGTTGTTCCAAGTGCTTCTTGGCTTCCTTTTCAGCCTTCTTGCGCTGTCTGCTTTCCCATCGCCGAATTGCATCCTCATCCATATCTTCGTCTTCGTAGTCACTCTGACGAACATTCTTCTGGCGCTTGCCCTTCTTATCCCTTCTATTACGCTCCTCTTCTTCCTCCATCTCAAACCGAGACTTACGTCTCGGTTGATCTTCTTGTGGTTGCTGAGCTTCCGGAGACAACAGACCATCGCTTTGAAGTGCAGATTGGTATAGCTCAGTGACCTCAGGGTCAGGAGCAGGTCTATTGCGAATGTTTGTTACTCGGCTTTCGAGTGCATCCCAGAAGCCGGCATCTTGGCCCAGGGTCTTCTCATCGTTTGATCTCCTTGAACGCTTCAATTGACCCCATACATTTTCGCCACCCTTGTTCGTTGACTGAAACGGCTGCTTGGGTTGGGCTTCAGGTCGGTTTTCTGTGGGCTTCGCTTTGGCTTGACCCTGCATCAGAGGAACATGCGTGTCTACTTTTCGAGAGGCAAAGGCTCCCCAAGCAGAAGTCGCTGGCTTTGGAGGTTCATTGTTAGACCAAGATCTGGGTGTTGCCACTGGCGCTGGTGTACGGTCTGTCTTGAAGGCCTCGGCAAGAATGGAGCTTGATAATGGATTGGACACAGGCCCAGCTGGTTTCGCTTCTTGCAGCCGCTGCGATTGTTCTGCTTGTCCCGTTTGCTGCTGCTTGAAATTATTACTCCTTTCGTTGAACCAATTCGATTGCTGGACGCCCTTCATCCGCTGGTTTCTGCCCTGGTCAAGTCTCTTGCCTTGACCCTTGTTTTGAGGTGTATTCTGAGGAGCTGGCGATGTCTTGGCGTTATCCTTTGCCTGTGCCTGGGCAGGCTTCGGAGGAGGTTTCTTCAGAGGCAATCCCATCTTTGCGCGAGCTTCCAACTCATGAGGAAGCAGTTCGCCCGACTGTTTTGCAACATCTGGTGCTGGCTTGTTCGCAAACGCTCCGAACGACCCCAATCCAGCTCCAAATCCTCCAGCAAAACCGCCAGTAAAACCACCAGGCTTGCCATTATCGTCGGGTCCACGGAGTGCAGAGCTCGTCGAAAGAGAGCGCACGCCAGATTTTCGCGATGGGTGACATGATGATAGCCCGGTGGCTCTGACTGATGTTATCGAAGCTGCGATGCTGGACACATGACGATCTCTAAGCTGCGAGTCCCTCGGCGAGAGTTTGTGGCGGCAGAAGGCGCATACGTAGGAATTACCACGCTCCTGTTACATGTATAAGCTATTTGATTTCACGAGTGAAAGCTGTATAGAACTAACCTGGAAATTACGAGCTCTCAACATTGCCACGGCGAGGGATTGACAGGCCTAGAGCAAAATCACCTCGACATTGACTTTAAAAACGAATGTGCTAAAGTACCTGTAAGTGTAGAAATCCATCAAATCTTAGTGGAGTAAGTCGGCTGGTTAGCCACAGCGGGCGAGCTCTCGGCGCCGGGATTGTCCGCTACTGGACAATTAAATGCAGGACGCTACTTGATGCAAAGGTGTGTCTTTGAGCTTTAATTGCCACGTCAAGATGAGGAGTTAAAATTCCAAAAATTGAATACTGCAAGAGACTGTAGCTATATGCATACTCTGCAACGTTTTTGGTGATTTTTGACCTCTTCCTTGAGAAGTTGTAGAGCAAGACACATTTTAGACGCTCCATATCCATGTCCATGGAATTGCCTGGATGGTTTTGTGGAACCACTAGAACATGACATTCTTCGAGAACACATTTCCAATGAAACTACAAACTCGTGCCTAATCATTCTTACCATCCTTCTTTCAAGCTTCACTTTACAAGACACCTACGAAAACAAAAAGCCACACTTAACATGGCTCCTAATAAGAGGGCAGGAAAACAAAAACGTGCTCACTTTGCCGATAAAAAGGATGAAGCTCCTCCTTCACCTTTCAAGCGGCCCCCTGAGGCCCTGGAGCCATTCATTCAATCTCTAGATGAGAAGCACGTCTACGTCACGCACATTGACAACAAACCTGCCGCTTTCAAGCGCAAGATCTTCCTCGTACCCGTTGGTATGAACGTTGTGGTCGTTCTTCTCTTCATTTTACGCATGTGGTGGATTGCTCCCTGGTACTGGCAGCTGATTATGACCGGTCTTGGGCATGAGAACGAGACAACTTGGAACACTGCAGACTCGACATGGGCTGAGATTTCCTTGGAGATCGCAAAGCGTGCTGGAACTATGTTTATCGACTTTATCCTCTTCATCTTTGTTTGGCCTTGGCCTGTGGAGTTCGTCGCTGGACAAGCACGCGGTAACCCGTGCCAATGGCGATGGCAGGTTGGCTTTCGTGAAGAGGAGGTCTACGTGCGCCGAAGCCGAGAATGGGACGAGGCTCTCACCGATATCTTGGAGGATGATGATTCAAAGAAGATCTTGCTGTCCTACATCGACAACGCCACCTCCCCTATTCTACAGGAGCAAAAGACCGGATATCTCCTGATGAATGCCTACTGGGATCTTGACTGGGCGCGCATGGTACTTGCGCATCGTTTGGTCGACAAGAAGGAGCTCGCACTTGAGGCTTTCAAGGGTCTCGTTCTCGTTCATCACACTGCCTATGGCTGGATGTCCTACGATGTCCGTGTCAACGGTACTTCGAGTGAAGATGAGCGAAGACGCCAGGTCTTTGCTTTCCGGGATGCACTTATCAAACTCGGAAAGGAAAACTTGTTTTATCGTTGGGTTGAGATTGTGCAATATGAGGCAACACAGCCTGGAGGATTTGGCCCCAAGGAACAAGAGGTTGCAGCCAAGAGAATCCGAGAGTTGTTCGAGAATGAGAACATTAACTTCGACGATCTTTGGAAAGAGAGTGTTGGGTCATTGTCACAATAGAATAATACAGTTGCAAGTATATTAAAAGAGATAGCACTCTGTTATTATCTAGTTGAAAGGGCACACCAGGATAGTTGTTGTAAAACATTAGAACTTTAAAATCAGTCGTATTGTATGCATACATGTAATAATTAACCAAAAGAAGAGGGCAAAAAAAAATTATTCGCCCGGCGTTCCTATCTCTCCAGCGTAGGAACCTACTGCGCGTCCCCGGTTTCCCTGGGATATTTGTTTGGCCACCCTTAGAGCCTCGGTCGACTGGTATGTCTAGGCGTCCCCAGACAGTACCAGCGCCAGGGGCTCTACAGGTCCTATGAAGGGGGTTCGGGATGAGTACATCTGGGGCGCGGTTCGAACCGCTCCTCACTTGGACCGGAGCCCAAGTGGGAGCGGCTGAACCGCTGCGCCAGATGCCCCATCTCAGTCCCCCCGCTGTTGGAGGAATCAGAGTTATGATAACCTATAAAGCTTTGTGCTGTCCAATGGGGGTTGGGCATAGGATACAGCTGGCAGGCAGCTGGCAGATGCACTGACAGCTTTCACCACTGCAACTTAGCGAGCCTAACCGAAAGTCTGTCACCGACGTCCACACCAGAGACAGTGACTATTCTGCTCAGAAAAAAAAAGCCAAATATCTGCTGATAGGGACATAATCGATAGGACCTGGTGACAAAGTTGGTTGACCTCCCCACCATACTGGCTTATACCAACACCACTGAACCGAACAAAGACAGCGCCCAAGAATGAACCGTAGTCATCATGAACAAACGAACAGAGCACACAAAGGTTCTAGTCCACTTGAATAATGCTTCGTGACTGTATGAAAACGGCGTATGTGCCAATGTTCGTATGAAGATTATCCATTGCAACCCTGACTTCAGGGAGCTGGGCAGAAGCCAAGGAGGAAGAACTAGCTTTTGTTCAACCTCTATATATCTGTAATCAATTTGTATAGCAAAGCCAATTTCTGTTGCCGTAAAGGTATGGTGACGTGTCGCGATTATGGTGTCCAAAGAACCGTCGTTTGTGTGCTATAGAAAAGCATTGGTGGTGGCCTAGACACTTGGTGTGTTCGAATCGAAGGGATAGTATGCTATGATAAGCTCAAGGCATGCTTCAAAGGATTGGTTCTGGCGAATTGGTGCCGGTTGACTGTCTTTCTTTTAGCAATGACTCTCAAAGCCCAAAGCAACTGTTAGATGATGGTATGGATGAAGTTGGAATTGTGTGTGGTGGAGATTCGTGTCCTGTCTTGGACCGCTGACTAACAAGCGTGCCCCCACATGTTAGTGGAAGGAAGGTGGGCTTGAGGTGCACCTGCGGAGAATCCTAGCAGAGTAGGACAAGCAGGAGCTTTGGCTTCGCGTGTTGGATCTAAGAGGACCGGACATAGAACGGTAGAATTGTTTTCTTTGTCAAGCGAGACCTAACTTTCTCCATCTGAGGTTCTCCATTTGATTGAGGCTCTATATCATATCACTACTACACAGTATGTGCAGCTCCTTTATAGGGAAAAGGACTTGCAAGGTTTAAGATTTGAGGTCCTGCAAAGATCGTCCGAGCAAGGCAGAATGCTGACTGCCTCTGAAAAGAATGGACCTTCTGTAGGATTGAGGGTAATTTATGCAATCTACCATCCTGGTTGGACGCCAGCAAGAGCCTCTCAACTTGTTGGCTGCGCAAGTTGGGCTGATCAGTTAGGCATCCTTTCGCACAACTTCATGTAAAGCAACAGGTGCCTACTATTTGTGCTAAAGGCGGTCGTTGTTGGAGTAGCAAACGGATCTTGATGGATTAGTTTGAGTAGTATCCGTATAACGAATGAGCCGTTCCCTCTTTCCACCATACACTTGTTCCCGGTAGAAAGAAATTCCCTTTTCGGTGTGCTTGATGCCAGGCCTCTCTCTACCAGCTGCCTTATATAAACGCTCCAAGGAACCAAGCCTCAAGCTTTGAACGATAGAAACTTGCATTCTGGTTCAATTAATTCTGATGCCAATTATTTTGGTTGACTCTCGCTAGGCGATATTTCCTAGTACGTAGCTGACAACCCAGACACGAATTAACTCCCCTGTCTCGAGTTTTTGATGGGAAAGAATTGGATCATTACATGTCCGTATTAGCCATCATATAGTTCCGTTGGATTCAAGCGCTATTTCTCAATAGAAAAGGAAGAACTACACATAAAGAAAAGATCAGGCCAGATTTGAATACTTTCAACAAGCTGGCGTCTTCATACCTATCAATCCATAATCAGTCTCCCTTCCTTTCCCTAAAGCAAGGGCCTCCAGTCCCCCAACAGCAACTTCTCAGCTAGACAATCTATTGGCTCCAGCCGCTAATAAGGTACCTTACGGGCACAATTCAATACAACTGTACAGAGCTTCAAGCCCCCCAGTCCGAAACCCCTAAATCTGAACGCGCAACTAGCCCCGTTCAGCCCAGTCAATCAAGTGCAAGGACCCAGGGCGACCTCAAACTGGGCTGCTAGCATTAACCTACCTAGACTGTGCTGTTCTGTGCTGTGCTGTACCCCTTCAACCTCATCTCGACAAAAAAAGGCTTCGCTTCTTCTGCCGCTTCCCACCCCTTGGCCTTCGACTCTTCCCCTCCAGACACCAAAGACTTAATATCTCTACCTCTTCGAAATGTCCTCGGGATTGACGCGACGCCGCGGTGCGGGCGGCGCAGGACCTGCGGCCGAAGGCGACTCCAGCAATGGCGCTGCCCCTAGAACGAGCACACCCAGTGCCAGGGATAATGGACCCGAGACGAGCTACGAGAACTCAGAAAATGGCCACAAGATCGCATTCGACCCTCGAGACATTAGCGAGAGCGCTGAGCGAAGCAAGCAGCCCAAGCTCACTCTCATGGAAGAGGTGTTGCTACTTGGCCTCAAGGATAAGCAGGTAGGCTAGCACATATGCTCATACACGTGCCCTTTGTTCCCGAGACAGTACGGCACAATGTAGACAAACGCCTCTAACAATTCATTTTCTCAAGGGCTACCTTTCTTTCTGGAACGATAATATTTCTTACGCCCTGCGAGGATGCATCGTCATCGAGCTGGCCTTCCGTGGTCGCATTGCAATGGAGAAGGATGCTTCGAGACGTCGATTCCCCCTCGCAGACCGCAACATCGAGGTCATAGACGACACCCTCACGGGCGAGGTCCTCCTCGACGAAGCACTCAAGATGATGAAGCAGAGTGAAAAGATGAGCGTCGCAACCTGGATTGACTTGATGAGCGGTAAATGGCCCCAAACATTCCGTCTCCCAACAACAGTCGCTGACTCCTTTTCGAATAATAGGCGAAACCTGGAACTTGATGAAGATCGGATACCAACTCAAGCAGGTCCGAGAACGACTCGCAAAGGGTCTTGTCGACAAGGGCATCCTCCGTACCGAGAAGCGCAATTTCCTCCTCTTCGACATGGCCACCCACCCTGTCGCCGATGGCGGTGCCAAGGAGGAGATCCGCCGCCGCGTCCGCAACGTCCTCACCCAACGAACCGTCGTCCTCAACGGCAGCCAATTCCTGCCCGAATCGCTCGAATTCCGTTATATGCGCACTATCGCCATGGTTTGCGCCGCCTACGCTGCTAACGTCCTCGAGAATGCCCTTGCATCCCTTGGCCACGAAGCTCGCGAGAGGGCTTTTGCGCAGACCGATGACCTGCTCGCCGACTACAGCCAATGGCCATTTGGCAAGAAGGCTACACAGAATGGCATTGGAGCCAACTTGCCTCAACTTATCAACGAGGTGGGTATTTTGTTTCATGAGAGGTTTCAAGACTGACATTAGCTACAGGAGGTCAACAGCGGCAAAGACAAGGAGCTCCAACTCGAAGTGGTTTCAGCTTGCTTGAGTGTCTTCACTCGACTTGATTCTCTCCTATGATCGTCCCCACGCAAGTTGTATGCGTGCCCGCTGCTGCTAAGAATAACGCCTGGATACATTCTCGATTAACTATCTAGCGTCCTAGTCAGGCCATGCTCTTTCCCCAAAATCTCTGTTCCAACTACCGATACTAATCCCTCTTTCGAACCGTTTTCACGACATGACTTTGACGATAAGAATCTCATGGCTCCCCTTCTCGCCGATACGATAGCAGCATGAGTCCCTACACACAACTACTACAATACGGAGCAACTTCAGGGAATTGGAACTTTCTTCGACTCAACTAGACCGAGTTGTAGTATTTTCCAGGCATGGAGAGCTTGGAACTTGGCAATTGACTAGCTCAGCGGAAACCTCTCTGGGTGTGTGTTGAAACAAGTGGTGCTGGTAGCCCGCACACTTTCTAACCCGCCCCAAAACTTCTTTTAATGTCCTTTTTTATTTTTGTCGAGACTTATCTATTCTTCCTTTTATCTTTTTGGGAACCAAAAAAGGAGATGGACGGGATGACTTTGCCTCGAGCTCTAACTCTGTTGTGTATGTGTCGGTTGTGTGCTGGGCTGAGGAATGGGGGGGCGAAATTCAGGTCGATACGTGAAGCGTAGCCGTTGCTGTTTTGTCGTTGGAACCGGGCCTGGTGTTATCTGTTGTAATGAAAAGAAAAATACCACAGACAACTTTCTGTTTTTTTCGCATGGTGAGGGCGTCTGTTTGCTCGGGGAACTTCAGGTCTCTCCTGTCGCTATGGTTAACAACGGTGATGTTGGGCTTGATATGACAGCCATGAGGAAGCGAATTGGATCACAGGAAAGAATACAGAGGTCTAAGAATACAAGGGAATTTGCACTATTAAGCTTGGAAGTTCAGGGTTTCTTGCATCGACGGCGCACTCGAAGCACGCTCTCTCGCCTTCATGCCATATCATGTCTATGAATGAATTATGTCAAGTATCAAATGCGTGCCGAAAGGCACTACTGTCAAGCGTCATCCTCCTGAAATGCTGTGCCATGCTTCCTCGCCTTTTTGCCGACCGGAACTCCGCCAGCGCCGTGTATCTTGATTACATCAAAGAGTAAAAAATCAATCAATCAATCTTTTTCTTCATCTCTGCTTTTCCTCAAGCTCATTTCTTTCCGCCCTTCTTTCCACCTCCAACGCCCAAGCTTCCCTCGAAACCAGGGCGACCCTTCTTCTTAGCACCAGCAGAACCGGCCTTCTTCTTCTTCTTGCCGGCCTTGCCTAGCATCTTGTCATCGCGGCGCGCGCGCAGGTTCTCTTCTCGCTTGCGCTGACGTTCCTTCTGAGCCAGCTTAACGCCGTCGGATCGCTCACGCCAGGCCTTCTCACTCTTCTTCTTGGCAACCTCCTTTCGCTTGACGGCGCGCTTGAGAAGAGCTTCATCGTCGCGGATCTTCTCGCCCTCTGCGCGACGGCGAGCTGTCAGCCAGACATCCTTCTCGGCAATATCAGCTCGCTTCTCGGCATCAAGCTCCTGAAGACGCTTCTTCTGGTTCTGGACCTTAATGAGAGCTGTCTTGGGATCCGAAGGACCCTTCTTCTTGCCCTGGGTCAGCACATGGCCAAGGTCGCGAGAGAGTTGGGCACCATCGCCGAAGGCAACCCGACCAAAGGTGAAGTTGCTAGCATTCTCATCAAGCTCGACAGCGGGGCTCATAATACCAGGCGAGTTTGATATCAATGCCTCCTCACGCTTGCGTTGCTCCTCAAGCTTAGCCTGCATGCGCAACTCCTGCTTGTGGGCTTTTCGGGCCTCTTGCTTCTTTCGTCTCGATTCAATAAGCTCCTGGCGTGTGCGAATGGGCTTTCCATCAGGGCCATCAGCTTTTCGGGCAGCACGGAGAGCCTCAATCTTGGCAGCAAGGCGTGCTCGGATGGCAGTGGTGTCGGCCGGGAGCTTGATGTGCTTGGGCTTTTCTGAAGGGGCGACGGTGGATGAGATGGAGGTAGTGGTGCTGGCAGGGTCGGTGGTAGTCTCTGCAGGGGCTGCTGTGGAATCGTTTGTGTCAAACGTAGGGGAGTGTGGCTCGGATTCGTGACTCGAGTTGCCGCTAACCTCATCCTCTTTCTCCATACCAGAGATATCCATAGGCAGAACTTCGCCGTCGCCTTTATTTGTTGTCTCCTCTTCCTTCTTCTCCTCTTTTTGCTTCTGAGCCTTAGTGGCAAGGCTCTTTGCTTGCTTCTTGGCGGCTTGCTTCTGAGCTTTTGGTGTAGGGGCTGGCGCATCATTGCTCTCAGTCTCATCTGCCTCGGCCTTGGTCGTCTTTTCGGTTTTCTTATCCTTCTTCTTATCCTTCTTAGCCGCCTTCTTTTCTTCTCTCCTAGACACCTTAGAGGGAGTTGCTTCAGCTGGTGCCTTGGGCTCTGTATCGTCGTTCTCGTCGGCGAGCTTCTGCTTCTTGTTGTTCTCAGTCTTAGCAGCCTTGAGGCCCTCACCCGGCTTCTCAGAGTCTACGCCTGGAACGGGCTCGTAGTCTTCCCAGTCGTCATCGTTATCGGCTTCATCCTGTTGCTCCATCTCGCGCAGCTTGCGCTTATTCTTGGCGCGCTCGTCCATGACCTCCTTAGCATTGCGGTTCAACTCGCTATCAGGATCCAACTTTCCGCGACGGGCGGCGGCCGCTTCTTCTTTCGTCTGCTTCTTCTTATTCCATTGATCCTATGGACGAATTAGCCTCCTATTGCGCTTGTAATGAAGAGCGTGAGGTGAGGAGAGGCAGGTGATATGTTTGGATGACTGGGAGGCAGAGTTTGACTCGAAATCGATGGGATGTTCGCTTCACATACGCTTGTGTCTTCACCGTAGTACATCTTGGCAGGAATAAGACTCAGGATGCCATCAAAGGCATTGGACTGGGCGCGCAGGCGGTCCTATAGTACTCAAGGTCAGCTTGAAGGCTTCCTATTACCACCTATCGAAGGTTTGTACGACAGGCGGGGCATGACAGCGGCTGAGAGAACGGACCTTTACTGAAGACTCGCCCATATTAAATGTTGATTCAATTCGAACGGGAATGAAGGTATCTTGGAGTCGCAAATATTAGTCCCAGGCGATTATCGAGATGACTTGGCGCTCTCGATAATAGTACGAGGTTGGAAAAAAAGAAAGCTCGGATGGCGATTTGCTGCCTCGATTTTTTTGGGGAGGATCGTTGTAATTTTTTTTTTCCTGCCTGCTAACTAAACCGCTGGCCTTGCACTTTGTGTGGGGAAAGCCGAACTGAAGGCGGTCGATCTATCCCTGCAAATGTCTAGCGCGATTCGGCCGAGATACGTACCGACCGATGCTTTGCTCAGGGTCTTGTCTTTTCCATGATTCTTGGTTGAGGCTCAAATTAAATTTCGAACCAAACTCAAATTGGATGATAATCATGGATATGAACAATTCAACTGAAGTCGTCTTTAATTCAACAAGGTTTCACTATTGGAAATTCCACCTTGCAGACAATACCGTCAGGATGTCAAAAGAATTGGCCGCCGAGACCTTGGAAGACAAAATAACTTGATCGCCTTATGTGAGCTTAGGCCAGTGGTTCGGCTACTTTTTATGTAGCCTAGAGGTAACTTGGAGGACAATTCTTCTGACACCCACCTAGAAGAGTGATCGTGCCTATGGGTGCATACCACACCAATATTGAAGAAGAATCGGACGGCTCACTTTTTGAGATGTCCGTATAGTAAGATGTCGTGAGGCTACTCTAACTAAATCCATCTCTTAACTCCCTCATGCTGATTACACCAGTGTTGTCGAGCTTTGAACCGTTCGGGGACTACTTATGAATATGAGAGAATGCAGTTTATTATCAAGCGCAATGAATCATCACAGACTTCATACTCTACGTAGTTGGTAAATCTTGATACCTCTCGCTGTCTTGTAAGTCGCGTTGACTGATCATGGTACGAAAATGAATCATATTATGTCCTGCCAGGAAAGCCAAAGGTGGGATTTATTCGTTGATCATAATCGTCGAGTCTGTCATAGTCTAGGTATCCTCTATTTCTTCTTGCCCTTCTTGCCGAGAGCAGCCTCTCGTTTACGGGCCTCTTTAGCTTCGAACTCAGCCTTTTTGATCTTTTCTTGCTCCTCTCTTTCTTCGCGCTCGGCCTGGACAGCATTAGTATGTATAGTCTAGTTGGAAACTCATGGTGACCGATTACTCACTTGTCTCCGTGCGGCATCTTGAGCACGCTGCTCGCGGATGGCCTTGAGGCGCTCCAGGTCGGCTCTGGACTCGTCGGTCTTGCCCTGGGCTGTCAGGCGCATGTGTTTCTCCTTGGCAGCTGCCGCCTCGAGGGCCTCGCGCTCGCGACGGGTTGGTGCCGCCTTCATGTTGTCGATGCCTTCTGTGATCTCGTCGACACCTGCGGTGGCTTGCTTGCGCGCCTTCTTGGAGTGGTTGGGGTTGGCGGGCATATCGTCGTCCGAGTCGCTGTCGCTGTCTTCTGAGTCGCTTGATGGCAGGTCACCAACCTCGACTGTCTTGGCCTGTTGTTTGGCTATCGCTGCCTCCTTGCGGGCCTTCTTCTCGGCTCTGCGAGCCTCTCGCGATTGCTCCTGTGTTAGTTCGGCAGCAGGGCCGGCGGCAGCGGCATTGTCGCTGTCCTCCTCTTCTTCAGACTCCTCCTCCTCAGAGGACTCCTCTTCGTCGCTGTCGTCCTGTTTGTTGGGGTCGACAGCCCACATGCTGACTTCGTTTCCATCGGCATCGAGGGGTCGAATATCGCGGGAGAACTTCTTGCCACCTAGGCTTGTTAGCATTCTCGTGGCCTGTTGAGTCGCAAATGATAGCATCGACATACCTCCTCTAGCAGGCTTTCTGAATTTTCCTCCTCGGCCGCGAGCGCCGGTTCCAGGGGGACCACCAGGAGCCATGATGAATGATTTGGTAAGGTGTTTGGGTAAAATAAGTTGACAAACTTGTTAGGAATGATGTCCTTTTTGTTGGTTGTCTCTTGTTTGGCTGTTTGTTTGCTGATCAAACTTGTTCTGAGGCGGGGTAGCGGGGTAGCTAATGACGGCAGCAGTTTCGATAAGAGGGAAGGAACAGTGATCAAGGGACGTAGTCGATCAGGAACTTCAGAAACCTTGCTATTTATATGAGTCAAGGGGTGCGTTGAATATGAGTAATTGGAATGCGCTGATACTTTTAAGATTTAAGTAAGAAGATACTTTATGCACGGCATTATGGGTAGGTAGGGTACCTACAGCCAAACACAGCACGACTTTGAGTTGAGGGTCAAGAAATGTGAGGCCAAAGAGGTGCCCTGTGAATAACTTAGTTCAAGTTATACCAGGTCTTCCTACAGAGGCAGATGATGTTTCCCAGGAGACACAGAAGGCTTTATTTAGGATTCACAGACCAAATATTGTTTTGATCTTGTACATGGGCCTTCAGAAGCATACGGCCTTGTATCGATTTGTTTGTAACTGAACCACATGCAATGTACAACACATGGAGCTAAAACAGTCAAGCCAAGACGAAAGGGACTGGTGAGTCAGGAACAAGATGGGCCTTCTGGGCTGACACTCCACAGCCCGTTGAAGTCATTGAACGAATAAGACACTCCCAGTTTGTACGCAGTGGCTAGAGGGGCGTAACTCATGCCGTCTAGTGGCGTCGATTTATCTGGCAGGCTGCATGTATGGCCGCGATGTGAGACCAGGTTTTGTTTTGGTTTACCAGGCTGCGTATACGAGTGTAAAGTTTTGTTGTACAGCGAATACATCTGTATCATGGATGAGTCTCTGAACCAAATCCAATGGAAGCACCCCATCATCAGGTTAGAGGTAGGAACCCTAGGCTGTATGTAGGTTCAATCTGCCATCGAGAACCCCACTAGAGTCAGTGACTCGCTTAACGAGATGGAGGGACCCTTACCTCGGTGCATCAATATTCCGAGCCCGCTCTTTGAGAGCCCCACCCACGTAAACAAAACCACCTCGAGTGAGCCGCGATTTTAATTCTTTTTTTCCTTTCTTCTTCAACCTACTAGAAAAAACTGAATCCTTCAAATTCACTCTGGCTTTCATTACACCATGGAGGTACTTGGAGGGGAAACTGGAGGAAAGATGAATTTCCGCTGACACTTACCCTTTGTCCTGCTTGTAGCTTCGGCTGCGTTGGGAGAAAGAAATTTTGACGCGGTACATACCACTTCTTTCAACACTCTTTTTTACATCGAGACATGATACATAATTCTGCCCTATATGGGGTGTACTGGCTCGCAGGAAACCTGTGGCAGATTGTAGTTTTCGCTTAGCATCTGCACTTGAAGCCGTTGCTTGATTTGCGTGATCTATCTTGACATTGCGAAAGGCCTCGTTCATCTTTAATCGAGTGCTGCAGCGGCCCTCTTGAGCAGCTGGTGTGAGCTATCAGCTTCGCCGTGCGGCTCGACTGTCCCGAAACTATGCGCATCCTGCAAAGACGATTGTATTCTTGTTCGCCCATCACAAATGGCATGCATTCAGCTTTTCGTAATGACTCACGAACTTTTGATTCCTGGAGTACAGGGTAGTCTGACTTTTATTCAACGTACAAATCAGGGACAGGATCGTGTGATCATGGCTGCCGACCTGTTGGCAATTGATCTCATTACTGTCCAGTAGTTGACGTTGATTCTGTAGTCATGATCTTGACGTGCGTAATGCGAACGCATTCAGGAGTGCGAGCATACCCGTTGTCTGCATCGCCCAAGAAGATGAAAGGACCTGCACCAACATTGTAAACCACCATTTGCCTGTGCCAGATATTTCCACATGAAGCAACAAACATAAAACACTGTCTGCCATACATCCACCATACGTACTTCGATGGTCCATAGGTTCGTTCGAGGAAGCTATCCATAAGCCTCCAAGAGCCTCCATCATGAGTCTTGGATCCGAATGCATACTTCAAGAGGCAATATGCTGAACCCAAGTTATCAGTACATCAGCAACACATTCCAGGACTTTGCCACAACGACTATCGTCTAATGAATGGGCGAAGGCCAAGCTGCGAGATAACATTCGCAACTCGCTAAAGTCTAAAAGACACAGGTTAGCAAAGCCCAAAGATTTGGAGTAGGAACATACTTTAGCAAATTTGAATCGTGGAACCAATCATTCCTTGTTGGTGGGACAATGCCCCAAGAATCTTCAAGAAATCCTAAAGCCAATCCTTCCTCACCTCGACAAAGCCTCTAAAACATCGTCAAGTCTCTTCCTCTTCTGTTTCCTCAATGCCAACACAGGCGCTGATCGCTCCGATGCTACCAAGCTAGGTTCTTTCTTAGGAATCGGCGCCGGTTTCGGTTTCGGTGTACCTTGGCCAGCAGCGTCTCGTGTAAAAGTGTACTTTCGCGTTGCGAACAGCCCTCTACTGACGTATGAAGGTCTTGTACCAATACCACCATATCGAGAACTGTGGCCCAGATGCAGGCATGCTAGTGGTCGCGAGGGCAGAACAAAAGGACCAGCTGCAGCTTTAGTAGAGGGACGAGCACCACGGGCTTCCAAGTCCCGATCTGAACTCAGTTGTCCAAGAAAGGAGTACAGCCAGAACGCCCATGACTCGAAAGCCACGCCGTGACAAGCACGAGCTTCTCGAGATGCGGCATCAGTATCCCATGATGGCGTTTGTACCTTTGCTGTATCTGTGAGATAGTCGAGCAGAGGCGGTGCTTGATGATCCTGGACAAACTTGACTGCACATCGAGAGTCGCTGCACAAAGAGACCAAGTCATTGTCGATACTCGCCGCAAGATCGCGAAGGGGTTTGCTCCTGGTCTCCTCCAGCGGTGCAAACAACATGAGATATCGTAGCAACGAGTCTTCCAATCCAGATGGTGCATCATCCTGTTCCCACCCATTCTTAGTCGCGGTCTCGTAGCTCTTAGACCAGTCCTCCCTTGCACCCATGACGTCGTATAATGCGAGAGAAGGGAACTTTGACACCCACTTGAGAGACTCCTGCGTCGTCGATTGATCGCCCCATATTCTTAATATGCGCAGCAAGGGAAATGGGTCAGGCTTCTCTGTCCATCCCCGGACAAGACGGTCCGAGACAGTTGGGAAGACAATCCGGAGCTCATCGGCTGGTTGAATGAGTTCAAGGGCACCGAGATTAGGCATATCAGCGAGGCACAGAAGATCGTGAGTGCTGAAAGAGCATCCGCCTGTGAGAACAAGATGTGTGATGAAATCTGTGGGCGGTGCTATTAGAGGTTCGGTATAGCGGGTGAGATCGTTGCCAGGACGGCAGATGTGCTGTCGGAAGCGGTACAGTCCAAGAGTTTTGTCATCTTGGTCATCCATGAGAATTTTTGAAATCATCTTCCAAGCATGAAGACATACGCCTCTATGAAGAAAATCAGTTATGCCATTGCATCCCGCGCCGCCCTTCGATCCAACTAACCTGGCCTCAAGATACCGCCAAATGCGCCATAGCATATTGCTCGGAATAGCCTCGAGATGTGACCTGGAGCGAACCTTGCCAATATTATCGGCGAGCACACTAATAGCCATATCTACTAAAGGACGAGGCCCACGAGGGCCCCGGGCTGTAAAGGAGGGATATGGTCGGCGTTTACTCCAATCCGCAGCGTTCTCATCGGATTCGGCGAGAGCTCCGCGTGACATGACATATTCTTTGAAGACTTGACCTGAATCTTGGTCGAACATGGCTGGTAAGACTGGAGACAGAAGAAAATCATATGAGTTTCGTTACAGCGCGTGAGTAATTGTAAAGCGCTTACTGAATGAGGTTGTGAGAGTGGCAAGGTTGTCGGAACCCGCTTGGTGATAACGCGTTTGGTGCAATGCCATGGATCTCACTAATACGCCAGTGCAGTGAAACGACTACTGGGCTTCAATTCGAAATAACTACTAAATAGGCAACAAATCATAAAGATAGTTCACATTATTGCGTTTTCGTTGATTTGTATATTTTTTATATTGTTTGACGCTTTAAAATCTTTTAACTACCTATCATCGCTCTTAACGGAAACGCCGTATGCGTAGTCCTTTTTACCTCTTTTCCATATAGTAACGGGAGCAAGCGTAGCCACGCATATATGGCTTGATAACGGCTGCCCTATGATGTGATGGCTTCCAGCTATTCAATCCGCTTCACCCCTCGACTTAATAATCCAACACCGGGTAATCATTCATCAGTCAATGCTTCTCCCATCAATATGCGCTATGGTATCCAATCATAAACATCTTTTCTTCTCTTGAAATCGTATCCTCTATAGCATGGGCTTGAGGTCCTCGGCAACGTGGAAGGGAGCCTCGGTTTTGCTCTTGACTTCGTCAACAGTGACACCGTCGGCGATCTCAACAAGAGTAAGGCCGTTGGCAAAGTCGACATCGAAGACAGCCTGGAAACAGCAGTTAGTACACTATCGTTACGAAGAGCAGACTCTTGAACTCACCAGCTCGGTAATGATTCTTGAAACGCAAGCACGTCCGGTCAGAGGGAAGGCGCATTGCTTGACGATCTTAGGGTTGCCCTTCTTATCAGTGTGCTCCATGGTCACAACAACCTTAGTCTCGCTTGGGTTGCTGACAAGATCCATAGCACCACCGAAGCCCTTGACCTTTCCAGGAAGCATCCAGTTAGCCAGGTCACCAGTGGCGCTGACCTGCATAGCTCCCAGGATGGTGAGGTTGATGCGACCGCTGCGGATCATGCCAAAACTCTCCTCACTGCCAAAGACGGCGGCACCAGGCTTGAGAGTGACAGTCTCCTTACCGGCGTTAATCAGATCAGGGTCCTCCTTACCCTTTTGGGGGTAAGGGCCTAGACCGAGGATACCGTTCTCAGACTGGAGCTGGACCTCAACCTCAGGGCCGACGAAACCAGGGGCAAGCATGGGCATACCGATACCCAGGTTGGCGTACATGCCGTTCTTGAACTCCTTAGCAGCACGGCGAACGATGCGCTCACGCTTGGCGGCTGTGTCGCCGGAGCCCAGAGCCTTGGTGGCCTCGGGGTCATTGGGATCCTTGGCCCAGGTGTACTTCTCGATCGACTTCTCCTCGGTGCTCTGGATGACACGCTTGACATAGATACCGGGCAGGTGAACAGCCTCAGGGGGGATCTCACCGGGCTCAACGATGTGCTCGGCCTCAACAATGGTCATCTTGGCGTTGCGACCCATGGCACCGTTGAAGTTGTGGGCGGCGAGACGGAATTGGCAGTTACCGAGCTTGTCAGCCTTGTAGGCCTTGACAAAGGCGTAGTCACCCTCAATGCTCTCCTCAAGGAGGTAAGACTTGCCCTTGAAGACCTTGACATCCTTGGGGTAAGAGTAGACGTCGGGAGAGCCATCGGCCTTGTTGCGCAGAGGTAGATCACCAGTTTGGACAACAGTACCAAAGGCAGCGGGTGTGTAGAAAGCGGGAACACCCTTTCCACCAGCAGCGCATCGCTCAGCCAGAGTTCCCTGAGGGGTCAGCTCGAGCTCGACCTCACCAGTGAGGTACATCTTCTCAAAGGTCTTGTTCTCGCCAATGTAACTGGCAATCATCTTGCGGATCTGCTTGGTCTTGAGCAGTCTGCCGAGACCAAAGTTATCCGTACCGGCATTGTTGGAAACGGCTGTGAGACCGGTGATGTCGGGCTTCTCGAGGACCTCGTTGATGAGGGAGTCAGGGACACCACAGAGACCGAAGCCACCGCAAAGCAGGGTCGAGTTGGGCTTCATATCCTGGAGGGCTTCCTTGGCAGAAGGGAAGACCTTGTTGATCTCTGCGCGGCGCGCGGTCGCTGAGAAGGATCGCGCAAGAGCGACATTAGGCTTGAAGGTATCAGTCAGTATGCGCCTGGAATTGTGTGTCGCATGCTATGAATTAGACCTACGTTGACGGGACTGCGAGCGAAAGCTCGGAGAGTCCGTAATCTGAAAGCTGCAGAAGGCATCTTGTGTATATATGTCTGATGAGAGAGGGTGAGAAGATGGGTATAGCTTCAATATGAAGATCGACAATCCTGCTGTCAGCTACAATGTATGATGATTTGGAGATCAATTGAGCTTCATGCAATAGCACTCTTCCTGGGAAATAGGAATTAGAGTGAGATAAGACGAGGAGAGGAAGACACAGAGAGAAGAGAGAGCATGAGCCGAATGACGATAGAAGTCGGCGGGCCGTTGGCGGGGGATATCCGTTTATTAAGGCCGGTGCTGGCCGTGGGTCTACCTCCGGGCACCTTCCCAAGCATGAGTGCTCATGAGTTCCGCGATCTGAATTCGGAAGCGAGTATCGGCATTCGGAAATTCGTGGGGAACCAATGGAAGGAGCAAGCGTCAAGGGAACTTCATGTCAAAGGACGGCTAAAGGATCGGATGCAGATACTGTACTAAACTAAGAGCTTTAGCTTCAGGCCCCTTCTAAACTGCGGGAAGTGGCCGGGGCATTATTCCTCGTGTGGAGGCCGAGGATGATGGTACTGTAGTGGAGGGACAGCGGGGGCTCAAGTCCGGGGCAGCTACAGTCAACCAGTCTGAAGCTGTAGTTTTAGTGGCTCAGTGGGCGGGTAACTCATGGGTAATGGGTTTTCCGAAGGCGACCGGCTATTCTTTTCGGGAGTTGGACTTGTCATGACGGAACTGGGCTTCTCATGACAGCCAAAGAATTAACTATGTTGGGTAAATTCACTGATACAGAGAGAACAGATCCACGGGGTTCAGTCGCCGTTTTATTTATTGACATTCTTTGTATTAGTAGTGATTATAATGACTACTTGCTTGTAAAAGACCAGACGGTTGTTGTTCCGGCCACTCCCCGACCGAACCGATGTCGGCTATTGGACTTGCTCAGAAGCGAAGCTAATATTGAGATGGGGATCCCCTCCCGTTCTTGTTCCTCTTTCTCACCCTTCTCCTCCTCTGCAAAGCCAAACCACACACCCATGATATTTTGACCAAAAACTCCAAAGCTCCAAAAAAAAAAAGCCCACAAATGACCCTAGAGGTAAAACAAAACACGAAGATAATAGAATGAACATGCTCATATGAGCGGAAGAATGATAATAAGCCACCGGGTATTTCTTTATCCTCCACTGTAGCCATTTCCCATGATGAGCGCTCAACACTTCACTCATTCATCCATAGTCATGCTGGTTGTGGCATTTTCCGGGTGAAGGGCCACGAGTCCGATCAAGTTTCCTTCAGGGTCGACAAACTCTCCAATGTCCATAATGCATTGTCGAACGCCGAACCGCATCTGCTTGACTTCGCCGTAATGATACTCGATCAACGACTCAGCCATTTCAATATCAGCAACTCGGATGTGACACGAAGGCGTTGCACCAAACGCCATGGCCATCTGTCGTCTATGCTCGAGGTGAGCACTGTCATCTCCTGCGCTCTTGATCTGAATCAGGGCGCCGGTGATGCGAGATCCTCCACTCTGGCTTGAGTTGAAGAAGTTCATGGGCTGCGTGTCGAAGTGCGAAGATCCCCATCGTCTCATGTAGGAATCATCAGACTGCTGGGCGTTCATGTCTCCATAGAACTTCCAGCCAAAGCAGCGCGAGTAAAAGTTTACCGCTCTCTCTATATTGAAGCAGTAGAGAAGGAGAAAGTCTGGGGTGCCCCCCATGACGGATACATCAGGTCTTTCGATTCCACATGTTTCGGTTTGAGGCAACAATGGAGGCAGCAAGTCGTTATCGTTTTTGATATCTGGAGAACCGGCACTTCCAACGGTCAAGGTCTTGGCGGCAGTTATAGGCAGCGAGAAGGTCGATGCAAAAGCAGGCGGAGTAGGCATCTCTGCAATGGGAGTGTTGATGGTGTCGTGACCCAGCGAGGGTACTGGTGAGGGTGTTCGGCGATCCACATCCAAGTCCATGGCCGATGATGAGAGCGAGAGACAAGGTTGTTGTTTTGTATACGATTCCATTTTTGATGACGTGGGAAGATGGTCAAGAAAGGCTGACTCAGTTGAAACTCATCAGCAGTAGTGTCAAGTGATTCAAACACACTTGAGTATTATGGGATGGATGGTAAAGAGAAGTAGCAAGCCGTGAGGCAACAGTCTAACAAAAGGAAAAGATGTCGAAAGTGAACCGAAAACGACAACACAAGTCGACAACACAAGTCGACAACAGCTAGGACCAGATTATTAATGGTCGACCAGGTGGTTGATATTATATGGTTTGCATGAGCAAGCAAGCAATCAAGCAAGCCATCGGATGGCAGACATGGATTCCCTTGCTCTTATAACCGCCTTTCAGATAAAGAGGAGGCAATCTCCGGGAACCGCAAAAGGCAGATTTCCCTTACATGCTGCGTGCCTCAATGTGCATAAGCCATAAAACACTCAAAAAGCAATGGTTCGAGACTGAGAGTACAGAACTTGGCGTTGGTTCTATCTGGGGCTTGCCAGGCCAACTTGGGCTAAGTGGTATGGAGGTTAAGGTAAGGAGAGGCAAGACATTCAGAACATCAACAAAACAAAACAAACACTAGACGGGGCCTTTTTCTGGTGTTACGTCAAGGAACCAATCGACAACTCAAAACGGCTAAAGACGTCAAGGGCGGTAGAAACCTGCAGCAAGGTAGGGGTTCTAGTTGTGCAAGGCTAATGCAGCAGAGACTCAGAGAGCACAAGAGCTGTCTCGATCTGATGCCCATCATCATCAACACGCGTGTCTGGTGAAAAAAAAAAAGGTTGATATTCAGGACCCTAATTATGTATTCCTGGTGTTCAGAGTTTGGGCTGGAATGGTAAACAACCCGATATCCCACGGCTGAACGGTCCATCATCAAACATTTGTCTCAGTCGCGTGCGTTTCTTAATTTACACACATAGTCCAGAGTGATTTAGTGCGTGGATTCACGTTTGACTTGTCTTACTTTCCGACACAAAGAGACTTTGGTTGACGATCACCGATCGCAAGCATGGCAGGATGAAACTAATGCACTGCAGCGATAAAGGGTGAAGTATGAGGTTGGATAGAGGTGGTTGAAGTTGAAGTAGGCTAATGCTGATGGATATCAAGAGTATGCATCCATGCTATTGGACGAGACCTGAACTGGCCTGAGCGTTCTGCAAGGCGGCTCTATTTGGCGGGTTTTATCAAAGCAAGGAGTTCATATTTAGTGATCGCCTGAACAAATTCCCACATGCTCGCGCTGCAGTAGCTGCATAATCTTTGTGCAAGGAAGATCTGGCGTGAACCTTTTTCGAACAAGATGGTGCAATGATCGACTCCATATTTCAGAAGGGCAAATTCTTGAGGGAGAGAGGGAGAGAAAGATTGTGATCATGACACGAACAAATTGGAGCTTTTGATCTTATACCCATCCCATCTGTCGGTGAGTAGACATCAACTTCACGATATGGAGGTTGCAAATCCAACCTCAATTGATTCATAGCACTCCTTGGATTTCATAAAGAAGAGTAAGATTACAATGATAAGAAATAATTGGATCAACTGTATAAGAAGATATGAAAATAATTCTGCAACGTGAGCCTTTTAACACAGACCCTTGCAGCCCAGACGAACTGATGGAAGCTGCACAGACTTGCTCGGCAGGTACGTACCGTCAGCGATAAGGATCTTATCGCCCCGCAGATCCAACCGTCGCAGAAAAAAAATTAGTTACCATCCCAGGCCAAGCCAAACAATAGCGACAGCTTCACCATCAAGGACCCTCCGCAACGACGACAATTTCCGCCATTCCCACAACTGGCGCAACACATTCGGTCGCCATGGAGTCAAGTTCGAAACGCCGCAAGATTGACCATGCTGGGTCTGGACTAAGGCATGATGCTCTTATCGATTTTGAGGCTCGTAGCTCTGCTCGTGTCTCAACCGCTAGCACATTCGTGCTCCAAACCGACGAGCTGCTCAAGGAAGCCAAACTCGATTACGGAAAGGCATTAAAGGGAGTCGATGAAAATCTGCACAGATTGAAGGAGGCCATTGATACCGCAGAACCTCACAGCCCTGAACTTGTTTGTTCTATCCTGCCACAAGTCGCCAACTCTTTAAAAGACTAACAAATTTTCAAGATTACCCAAGTCACCACCCGCTTTGAGAAGAAGCATCGCATCGCCATTCCCTACCCCGATCCGAAGCCCGCAAAAGATGCGCCCTACAAGCTATCTTTCGAGAAGCCAGCTTCATACAATGTCGTCGGCAGTTACGTTGCTAAGACCATGATCAAGTCCCAGGCGCATTTCGGAATTGATATGGTAGTCCAAATGCCTAAGACTATGTTCCAGGAGAAGGACTTTACAAGCATGCGATACTTTTACCGAAGAGCCTACTATATTGCCTACATCGCTGCCAGCGTCAAGAAAGAGTTGGAAGATTCTATGGACATCGGTTTCGAATACCTCAACGAGAACCCTCTTCTGCCTGTGCTCGCACTTCGACCTAAGCCCGAAGAAGAGGATGAAGATAACAAGGGAAAGCCTTCCAAGAAGAAGGCAAAGGCCACCAAATCCCCGTATACTATTCGACTCATCCCCTGCGCGCCTGAGGGTCTCTTCCCAAAGACCAAGTTGCTTCCCACCTCCAACAACAACCGAAGTGGAGAGACCGACGACAAAACAAAGTCCGGTACCCCTTTCTACAACTCTACTCTGAAGGCTGAGGAGGCTTTCATTTCTTACTTGCGCGTCCTTACACACGCCAAGAATGAATGTCCAGCTTTGACTGACGCCTGCGCGCTGGGAAGAATCTGGCTGCAACAGAGGGGCTTTGGCAGTTCTGTGTCGCAAGGTGGTTTTGGTCACTTCGAATGGTCTGTCATGATCGCCCTGTTGCTCCAGATGGGTGGACGTAATGGCCAGGCAATGCTCTCCAACTCTCTCAGCAGTACTGAACTCTTCAAGGCTGCCGTGCAATTCCTCTCAACCACCGACTTCAACGAAAAGCCATTTGTGTTTGGTTCCTCGAAAATCAACGCCGATACCGTCAAAGAAGCTGGCCCTGTTATGTACGATCCCATCCGAGAACTCAATGTGCTCTACAAGATGAGCCCCTGGTCTGCCAGCCTCCTTCAGATGCACGCCAAATCTACTACCGACAACCTCGCCGACGAAGCCGCCGACAAGTTTGCCCCGACTTTCATCATCAAGTCAGATGCGCCTCTTCAGACATTCGACGCCATTTTCGAGGTCAAGAGTCAGTATGTGAAGCCCTCAGACTCTCCCGACCGCAGGGGAGCGGCTTGGGATTTCAGCTTGGAAGCCCACAAGGTGCTCGCGAAGGCGTTTGGTAACCGATCTCATCTTGTGCATTTCCAGCTGCCTTCAAAGGCGGGGTGGAAGCTGAGCTCTGCACCGTCTTCAGATGCTGGCAAGGTTCAGTTTGGTGTTATGTTTGAGTTTGCCCAGATGGCTCGTCAAATGGAGCATGGTCCTGCCGCTGAGGAACAAGAGGAAGCAGCAAAGTTCCGCCGATTCTGGGGTGAGAAGGCTGAGTTGCGTCGCTTCAAGGACGGTAGTATTCTCGAGTGTGTCGAGTGGTCAAGCAAGGTGCCATTTCAGATTTGCGAGGAGATTGCTGAACACACTTTGAAACGACACCTCAAGGTCGAGAGCGGAGCAATCACTGCTTATGGCGCGGGCTTCTCCAACATCGTCACCTTCACACATATGGACAAAGAGGCTTTTGACGCTGCCCGACGAGCCTCCCAAACTCTCGAATACGATATCCGAAACCTCGAAGACCTGCCATTGCAGATCCGACAACTTGCGGCAGTATCGCCAGCTGCCAGATATGCTTCAGTTGATGCTCCCAGGCCCGGCTTTCACACAGGCACCATCGAGCCTATAGATGTCAATCTCTACTTCGAGGCCTCGGGTCGATGGCCGGAGAACTTGGTCGCCATTCAGGAGACCAAGATCGAGTTTCTGCTTGATTTCGACAGACGACTCAAAGCGACCAAGGAGAACATCACAACCCACCTTGGCCGAGAAAACAAAGAGATCGGGATCGAGAACTTGGCTTACCTCGATATCGTGTATGATACCGGTGCAGCATTCCGATTAAGGATCCATGCCGATCTGGAGGATATATTGCTTGAGAGGCAGATCAAGAACAAGACTCTTGATCCTCGCATCCGTGAGGACTCTGAAGCAGCACTCGCCAGAACCAAGTGGCTCTTTGAGACTCTGCCAATCCATACACAGACTATTGCAACTTTCTGCACAAGATTACACCCTCTGTCCCAGACCATTCGCTTGGTCAAGCATTGGTTCAACGCCCACAAGCTCTCAAGTCACATTAGCGAAGAGCTTATTGAGCTCTTTGTCCTGAGTGTCTTTCTACAACCTTACCCTTGGCGCGCACCCACAAGTGCTTCAACTGGTTTCTTGCGCGTACTGACCTTCCTATCCCGTTGGGATTGGCGCGATGAGCCTTTGATCGTTGATTCAGCTGAGGAGTTGACGGACGATGATCGCCACAACATCCGCAAAGAGCTTGAGGGTTGGCGTAAGAAGGACCCTAACATGAACCATACCGTTATGTTTGTTGCCACTTCGGTCGATACGTCTGGCCTGGCGTACACTCGCAATGGCCCTTCCAAGCTCATTGCTTCGCGCATGACTCGATTGGCCAAGGCTGCTTGCAAGGTTGTCAAAGACAGTGGCTACAGCATCGATGCGATTGAGCTCTTTGAAACATCTCTCGAAGACTACGACGTTCTCTTCCACCTTTCTCGCAAGGCCATCCGCTCTATCCTTCGAGAGGCAGCCTGCGATCCTTCTGCCCACCGCCGTTCCCAGTTCAAGAACCTTGATGATAGAACAGGCCGCGCACCTCTCCCCATCCGCGCACACCCTGTCGACATCTTTATGCAAGAACTGCAGCGCATCTACGAGGATACTCTTGTGTTCTTCAGGGGAACTAACAACGGTGAAGAGGACGATGCTGTCATTGGTGCTATCTGGAACCCAAAGCTTCAGCAGCAAAAGTTCCGAGCCGGTCTACCTTACAACTTCCAAAAGGTTACCGGTGAGGATGACGATGTTGTGGTGGTGAACCGAAAGGCCGTGTTAGCAGAGATTTCAAGAATTGGTGGTGATATGATTAGGAAGATCGAAGAGGTGGAGTAGGATATGACAATGCTAGAGTTGTGAATACTTTAGATAATACCCATGGGCATAGATATAGATCTGGTTCTAATTTGACGATGAACTAAAAGTATATTTTTATTTACTATTCTGGATACATTTGATCACCACTCAACCTTTCAGAACCCGTCTTCTTGTATATGTGAAGTGTCTCGATACCAGGTCTTGGGCACAAGCAAGTAAAGACAACATTGTTTTCAGTAGAGTGTTCGATACTCTTGTCTTATAAGTGCTTGTGTTAGTAGCAAAGTTAAGTAAATGAGCGCATGCTAATAATATATGATTTATGCGTATATTATCCTCTTATTATGCAGAGCAGATAATAAATCTAATTACCTTATAGTATAATA